>JAOTRH010047604.1:0-19617 GCA_034768845.1 Heliamphora exappendiculata | reverse complement strand
TTTCACTTCACTTTCTATACGTATGGATGTGTGGTCGCTTGAGGTAGTAATCAAAGAAAATAATTTGAGATGATGGTTAGACAAAGTGGGCGAAAGTTATGATTAAAAGTAATTTTAAAAAATTATTTATAAAATAAGTAAAAATATACTTTATCTATAACTGTTAATATTTTTTTGAGAACAAAAGAATTATTGAACATATTTTTATTTATAATTTATTTAAAAAAATAATATATAAATAGTAAATATAAATGTTATGGAAGGGCATCTGACCCTATTGTGGTTTGAATGGAAGTGTTAAACGTACATAATAAATGACACTGACCCCCCTACTCCCTAGCGGGGGAGGGGGTAAGTATACGAATATTAATTATTGCTCCTAACAATGAGACTCGATTTTATGACATATAATTGCCCGGTGTAAGAGTTGTTTATTGATTTATTAATTTATTTTTTATTATAAATTTTTTATTTTTTTAAATAAGATGAGTTGAAAAAATAAAAAAATTTAATAAAAATATAAAAAAATTCAGAAAAAATAAAAATAGACAAAAATAAGTCAATAGGTCAATAAACCAAAATAAATATTGCTTATTTTTGTTTTTAATTGACTTTTTTTTTATTTTTTAATCAAATTTTTTTATTTTTAAAGTTCATCTCATTGAAACGATTTGAAAAAATAAAAAAACTTAATCAAAAGTTAAAAAAAGACACAAATAAGCAAAATATTGCTTATTTGCCCATGGAGGGCCAATAATTAATCAATAATATTAGAAATACCAATTATTTTTTAAAATTAATATTCCAAATAATATGTTACCATTATAATTATTAATATAATGAGCTTCACATAAATTTTATTTAAAATTTATAATTATGAATGTGTTACGTCATTTGAGATATTAATTTAATAAAATAAATTAATAACACTAACATAAACAAAAATGAATAAACAATAAATTCATGACATTGACAACACCATTCTGAAGGCAAACCAGATGATCAGTAAGCTTAACTACGTACCTACTAAAAATATTCACAGCTTTGCTACATATATATACACAATAAATATACCTTCAACTACATAGCTAGGCTACATATTTTCTGCCCCCGGTAAACTTTAATACAAAATATTTATATAGAATTTCGCGGCCTATTTATATTCATCCACACCGAAAATCAAAAAAGATAAAAGCTCCTCTTAAGACCACTCGCCCTCGAGAGCTTTCAAGATTTTATTTTGTGGGCTTAGAGTTAACACATACAACACTAATTCGAATCATTTATCTTGCAAAATTGTAACTTTATACAAAAATTCAACTTGATCTGATATTATTTATTTTGTAAAATAAAATATATCTATTAATATTATGTTCGATCAAGTTAAATTCTTGCATAATTTTTTTTTCTGAGTTACAAAATTAACGGTTCGAATTAATTATCATTCTGATAACCAACGTCATGGCCACAAAATGAAATCTTTGAGAGGTCTTGATGTGTGAAAAGCCTTGAAGGGAACTTTACCCCATCAAAAAAACCCCCCATTGTTCCTTCATTGGAGGAGCAAGAGCTGGCGGGAGGCGGAGCACCACCGCGCGTAGCATGCGTGGAGGTTGGGCCAGTCGGAGGAGGGGCAGTGTGTGAAATGGTGGAGCCACAAAGACAACACCTTCTCCTGATCCTCTTCCTCTTCCAGCGCCTCGATCGTCTCCTCCAACGCTCTCTCCAGCTCCGCCCTCTCGCCGAAGCTCAGCACCGGCGCATCCGTGCCGTTGCTCGCCCGGCACAGCAACGGCAACCATGACATCAGCATCTTCATCTTGGTTTGCCTCTTGCTTTCTTCATCCTCCCCTGCTCCCAGCTCTTTGGCTTGCTTGAACAGGAATGCTATACATATAGATGGGAGAAGAAATTGCGTGAACTGAATGGTAGAATTACATCTGCATTGCATTTTAATGTGATTGTATTGTGCTTAAAATTTTTACCGAAACATAATTTCTATTAATATTGTTTAGAAGTGTAAATTAATTCAAGTAAAAAAAAAGAGCAAAAATACTTAGGTAAAAAGGAAATTAAATGTTAAAAAGTAACTACCGAAATAAATAGTAATTTTTTAAAAAAAAATTGCATTTGAATTTAAAAACTAGAAGAAAACAATTAAATAAAACTCATTTTAATATAAAAGAAAGAATGAATGAATAGCAAAAATAGAATAAAAAATAGCCCGAATAAATAGTGGAACGAAGGACTTTTTCTTATGATTATAGGTTTAAAAACTAGAAGAAAATACAAATAAAATGCACTCTAATATTAAAAAAAGAACGAAAGATAAAAATAAAATTAAAAAAATAACTCACTAAATAAATTGTAAAGCAATTCACTCGTTCTTATATTAAAGTATATTATAGATATGTTTGAAAAAAAATTTCCAAGGTTTTACTAGAGAAGAATTCAAAGTATTTTTATACAAACAAGCGCGTTGCTATCTTTATATTTGTATAGAAGCAAGTATTTACTCACCGAATAAGATGCTGTCTTTATATTTGTATAGAAACAAGTATTTACTCACCGAATAAGATAGCTTCATAAAACTCTTTCTATACTTTACTCTAAAAATTAAGCTTCGGTTTGTATCTTAGTTTTGTCATTAAATGAGATTTGAACATTGAATTCTTAATCGACTAAAGCATTAAACTAATTTATGTATTTATTTTTAAAAAAATTATGAAAGTACCCAAACTATACTTTAGTTTTAAAGTTTTGTCGTATCAATGTACTCGTACCAATGTGCCAATATTGTATCGCTACTCACACCCGTATCCATACGCGTGCTACGCTAATTTATGAAATTTTGTAGCTAAAATTATAAATAGTTATAGCTCATGTTATGAAATATGTAAAATGTTAAATTAAAATTTGTCAAATTAATGTGGGCATGGCTAATATTCTGAATACGTAACTTTTGGGTATAACTTAGTGTGACTAAATTTATGGATTTAAGTAGTTATTGAATTATGAATTTGTCTGAGTTTTTAGTTATGAATCATTGTGCATATGATGCATTTTAAATATTGTGGTGTCTGTTGAATTTTTCTTCACCTTACTTAATCCAATAAAAATGATTTTTAAATGTACCTTTGTACAGTTAAACCAATGTAGCTTATTTATTTTCTTCCCTTACTATTACTGGATATCATTTAGGTCTTGATTGACTACTCAGGTTTTTTGATTTTTTCTAACTAAAAACATAAAAAAAACTAACATAGTTTATTTGATAAAAAATTTAAAAAATTTAAAAAATCAAAATATTAAATTAAAAAATTAATTTTTAAAATATTTTATGTAAATTTTTACTACTTTTAAAAAATAATAATATATTATATTCATAACTTATTTACTATCATTACCAACTATTTCTAATTAATTTTTATTTTTAACTATACAGAGGGTAAAATAGTCAAATGCAAACAAAAATATAACATTTTACCAAAACAACCAACTTTAAAAAAAAAACTAGTTTAAAAATTATTTAACCAAATGATATATTTTAAATCAAATTTAAATTTTTGCTAAAAATATAAAAAAGTAAAAATATTAATTTTTAAACTAGTTGTCAATTGAAGCCTTAATTGAAAATGCATTTAATTGCATCCCTTACTATATAAAACTAAATAAAATTTTACCTTTTTCCTTATTCAACCTTTGAATTTGTTAACAAATAGTGGTTAGGCAAATCGTTAAATTTTTTGAAAAATAATACTTTTAATCAAAATATAAAAAAAAACTAAAAAAGATAAAAATTAAAAAAAAAAGAAAAAAAAAAAGAAAAAGAAAGCTATAATAAGTCAATAAGCTCCTGTATGGCATTTTTATTTTTTGCAAAATAAAAAAACGATTTTTAATTTGTTATGTTTGGCATATCCAAAAATACCTACTAACTTTTTTTTTCAATTTTTTTTTCAACAAAAAAGCACATACACATTTTAAATACTCCAAAAAAATTTAAATAAAATAACTATATACTCTCTATTAAAAAAATCAACTTTGCTCCCAAAAAAAAAAGTGCAAGTATTCCAAACAATATAGTTTAAAAATAAAAAATAAAAATATTTTAAACATTTTAACAAAAACCCAAAAACAAAAGATACCTAAACAATTTGTCACAAATAATTTAATTTTTCTCTTCCTCTGTTGTTCTAAATAAACTAATTCTCTTCATTTTAAATTTTTTAGACATTTTAAACAAGGCTAAACTACATTTTGTAGTGAATTTTCTTATCTTTTGATAATAATTTTTTACTTTTTTAATTTCTCTAGGTTCAAAAAATGAAATTTTTTAAAAAAAAATAAAAAAAAATAAAAATAAAATAAAAAAATCAAAATTTAGCCCAAATATATGTTAGGTAAATGGTGGAGAATGGTAGGTTAAAGGTAGGATGTCCTAGCCGGCAAGTGGCGATGGTACATTGAATGAGAGAGAAAAAGAAACACATTAATTAATTGGTTTTATTTGGCCGCGCACTGTGTTAATAGTTTTTAACTTTTTAATATTAATTTTAGTTATAAATTATAAATTATTTTTAAATATTTATAATTTTTATTATATTTTATAATTATTTTTTCTTCTATTTAGCTACAAATTATATTTTTTATTAAATATTTATAATTTTTATTATAAATTTTAATTTATAAACTATTAATTTCAACAATTATCGCCAAACATCAACATTAAATAATTGGCTCTATTTGGGTTATTTTATATGATTTTAGAATTTTTTAAAAAGATTATCAAATTTTTTTATTTTCTTAAATTATTTAAATGAAAAAAATTAAAAAAATATGATCTTTTTTTTATACTAAAGAGGAATATAAACATCTTAAAATTTGGTCTATTAGTGTTTCTAATTTTTCTGATCTTTTTATATTTTGTTGATTTCTTTATTGTTTCAGCTCGTTTCTCAGTAAAAGTAGTTCCCAAAATAATAATAAAATCATTAAAATAAATAAACTAAAATAAATCATTACATGAGGTTTAGGGGAGGAAGAAGAAAACGACTGAGATTAATAGGGTAATTTTATTTTAATAATGTAGATTAATAAAGTAAATTATTTTAATCAATTAACTTATCAAAATAAAATGAAAATTCTTAATTTGAACTAGTTATGTTGCATGTACACCTAGTCAATATAGATTCGAACATACTATTCTCACATGTGTTGAGTCATATATGATTGTAGAACTCATTCTATGTGATAGAAATATGTTTAATTTTACATTTAAATTTATGCCCTTAACATTTTTCTTAAAATGATGATATATATTTTGATTAGAGATCATATGAAAAGCCAATGATTTGCTAAATCACCTCTTCGCCCGATGACTTGTTTGGTTGAAAAATTATTTTCATAAAATTATTAGTGTATTTAAATTATTAATACTTGAACTATTATAGAGTGAATTATTAGTTTAATATTTTTTGTACTGAATGGTGTTTAGTTGATAGTAGAATAATTTAAAAATAATTAATACATTGTTTAATTTTACATAATTTTAAAAAAATTAAATCTTTTCATATATGAAAATTTTCAAAATCATATTGGGATTAACCAAAACCCCGCATAGAATTGGGATAATCCCCCAATAGGTCTGTTAAGTCCGTTGTGGGGTATTTTTTAAACCCCCCATTAACAATATGTTTGGCAAAGTAGGAGAGAAGAAAATTTTACTTAAATTATAAGAGAAAAAAGAAAAAAAAAAGAATATATTTTCCCACCATTTAGTTTGGATTAAAAAGAAAGAAAAGAAAACAAATATTTATTTTTCTCCTATCTGGCTTGATTACCTTCAATAAAAGAAAAGAGATAAAAATACTTAGTGTTATTGACCAATTTAACCTTAAAATAAGGGTATTTTAAGTATGTGTTCAGCCGGACTTAAAAATTTATTTTTTTGACTTAAAAGACAAAAAAAAGTCAATTAATTTGGCTTAACTTGGTTTTTTTTCATTTTTTTCTATTTTTTCTATATGATTTGACATCTACTTTTTTACAAAAAAGTCAAAAAACTTAAATGTCACTAAAAAAAACTAGTCTAAACATAGGCTAAGTTTATTTTTTAAGACTAATTTTGGTATTATAAACTTTGTCTCACTTTTTCTCACCAAATCTATCAATTTTGGAGCAATTCAAAAGGTGGTTATTAAAAGAAAATTATTTTTTCTCATTTTTTTTTATTTTTCCCATGTTTAGTAATCTAAATGAGTGATCAAAAAGAAAAATATGATTTTTTTTCCTTTCTCCTGAAATCACCCAAATCAAATGATTCGTAAATGCTTTCTAAACATAAAATTATATGGAATTATTTTTAAATAATGTCTTTCCCTTCCTTAGACTGCATCCAAACATGCCCCACGAATATTCCAAAACCCTAGACCAAAATATGGAGAAAAAAGAACGTAAACGTACCTGAGATCTTAACAAGAAACCCTTGAAGCCGTGGCTCAGCCGATAGAGCTAGCCAAGCCAAGTGTGTAGCCGAAGCCCACTTACAAACTGCTTCCTCGACGCATCCGCTAGCTTCCATCTTCTGAGCCAGCCATAGCACCTCAGCCGCAAGTTTCTCGGCCGAACTCCCCAACCGGCCCATCTCCCCACTCGACTTCCCGAACCGGGTCCACGCCACATCTCCATAATACCGAACCGCTCTCAGCACCCGGCTCATTTTACGATAATCACCCCGTTCCCGTATCCCACCGGTCGGATCGGAAACATCGTCATCGCCACCATTCCGGTCCCGATCCCGGTCCACCACAGCGGCTTGGAGCTGACTCAGCGTCCGTGAAAAAGCGGTGGAGAGGACCGAACAATTAACATCCCGGAGAGCTTCGGATCCCTCCTGGAGATTCTCATCTATAAGCTTCTCCGCTAAAGATCGAACAACTTCATACTTCCGTGAACTCACCGGAATATCATTAACAATCGACAACAACTGCGAAAGTGCTCGAGCGATACCGGAGTCACCGCCGCCGGTAATGGCAGGGTAATTATCGGTCTTCGGAGGCTTCAAATTAGGGTTATAGCCATAATCTTGTGAAGAATTAGGGATCAGAGAAGGGAAGAGAGACGGAAGGATGCGGAGGAGGAACAAGAAGGCGGAGACGATGAGGTAGCGGAGGAGTTGGAGGAGTTTGTACCTCTCGGATATGGTGAGAAGAGATTTGTCGGCGTGGATGAATAGAGACGTTATGATGTTCCTGATGAGCAGAGGAGGCATGGCGATCGGTGGGGTTTCCATTGTGTAGAATTCTTCGTTTCTTCTTGATTGATGAGATCTCATCCTCTCTATAACTACTAGGAAAATATTTTGTACGGTGACAACCAATTACAGAAATCAACTTTCTTTTTTAACTATTTATTTATATTAAAACGATTAATTTTGCGCATGGATTATATAGAGTTGTTGAAAAGATAAGATGTTGTGATAGTTATTTTTATTTTTTTTAGTTATTTAAAGAAATACTAAATTATTTTAAGAATATTTTGGATAAATAAAAAAGTTACAAAGGTTTTATCAAGATGGTGCTTGGCATTATTAAAATTAATAATTTATAAATTATAACTTATAGTATGAATTGTGAGTGTTTAATAAAAATTGTAATTTGTAACTAAAATAGAAGAAAAAATAATTATAAATTGTATCAAAAGTTATGGGTATTTTAAATAATTTATAATTTATAATTAAAATTAGTAGTAAAAAATTAAAAATTACTTGCAGTATCTTTGCCGAATAGCCCGCAAGTAAGGGCTAAGAATTTTTTATATTATAATAGTATAAATTGATAAGTATTATAAATTTCGGTACTAATTAATAGTTCAGATTTAATTTCTGCAATTATATATATACTATTAATAAGAAAACACCAAAGTTTGTGAAATTTTTGTGATATTTTTTTTATTTATACAAAAATTCTAAAAATAATTATATATATATATATATATATTATTTTTTCTTTTAAAATAATTTAAAAAATTAAAAAATAAATTATAAATTCTCAAATCCTCTCAATTCATGACCGGACACAACTATAAGAGAACCCATATTTCACAACTACTAGCTATTATATAAAGAGAAAGCCCATATTTCACGTAGTTGAAATTGTGTGAATTTTTAGATATTGAAAATACTCTTACTTATTTTTTTTATATCAAAACAAGTTCATTTGGTCTTTTTTATTAAACTTTTTTTTTCTTATCTAATTAAAAAATTATAACTCTTCACAATTATAAATTAAATTATTTTATTTTTTAATTTTTAAACACATACTTCTACACACGTGTGCCCACAGCCTGCATATATAAAGGCAGAGCGCCTATTTAGAGTGTTTTTTTACAATGAGGCCATGTAAATCTTTTCATACCAAAAATATTCTTAGCTGGTATTACTTGAAATTTTAAAATTGTGTGAATTGTTTATTTTGCTCACTTTTTTCTATTACTTAATTTAAAAAATATAATTATTTATAATTTAAATTTTAAATTATTCTACTAAAATTGAACAATTATACTATTTAAGTTTTTTTATCAATTTTAAATCGATGCACACGTATGTGTGTATCAATGGCTAGTGTGTGTATATATATACATATATATAATTATTAAGTACTTTCAAAGTACCATATAGGTAATAACACATGCTATTTTTGAGAAATAAAAATACATAATACATATTCAGTGAGCCACCTTTATCTCTTATTTACCCAATAAAAGTGGGCTCTCGCATTGTTTCAGTCGGAGTGTTTTTGCTACTTCATTATATGAGAGCACTACGTAAATAATAGCACGTGATACTTTGAAACTACCGAATAATTAATCTATATGTATGATGTTGTTCGTAGTTGAAATTATAAATTTACATAATTTAATTAAAAAATATGATTATAATTTTAAATAGTTGTAAATGTCTTGTTAACATTATATATTTATATATTAATTTAGAATCAAAAATTTTAAATAAAAGATTGTGTATACATTTATTTGAATTTTTAAATTTTCTTATCAAATTTATAATTTAAAAAATTATAATTTAAATATTAACAAACACCACGAGTATGTTTGGGATTACAATAAGAGTGTCTATATTGAATTATATAAGACATTATATGAGTCCAAATATCAACTTTATATAAATTTAAAGTGATTTTATTATACAGTATTTAAGTTAATGTGACTTGTATGATAAATAACGTGACAATAACATAGAATACAACAACATCAAACTTATATAATAAAAAATTGATCTTATATAATAAAATATATTTTTTAACTCTTATAAACATATATGAGGGAGGTTGGCAAACATAGAGCCGACCTAGCATACATGACAGTACAATAACATTTGCATTGGATCACGAGTTAACTGATCGTTAGAGCCGCAATCTCAATAACCCACCTACTCAAAGTTGACCTACACGAACTCCAAAATACAAGTCGGGCCTAAAGACCGTATGCTTGGACCTAACACCACTGTCACCGTGTTAGGAAAAGTTGGCCAGATCCCAAAGCTAGAGTGTCTATAGTTATTGATTAGATCTCATACAGGGTCCAAAAACAAAAAATATATCTTAACAATGCAAAAATACACTCAACCCAATCGTTAATGAAGGTTCAGTTTTAACTGACTAGGTGGGTGAAAAAAGAATAACCTGACCCATGTCGTGTTAGGTTAAAACTTCCGTATAAAAGGAGAGAGGTCTTTAAATTCTGGTATGCATTACTTATTTTTAGAACAAAAACTCCATCCATTTTTACTTTAAAATTCAAAACAAATTCAATTGTTGGAGGGCCTTCCGATGGAAGAACTAGCGGGACATCTCTAACCCATTTGTTGGTTTAAGCATACGTGAACATCACACGTTAACTCAGCGACCAGTGAGAAACGACTGTAGATTCCTTTCTTAATCCTGTACAATATATATAGGGGTGTTATTTGTAGCTACGATTATAAATTTATACATTACAATTGTAAATATGTAATTATAATATTAAATAGTATTAAATCTTTATTAATATTGTAAATTTATAAATTAAAATAATAAAATGTATATTTATTAATTTAAAGTCAACAATTATAAATAAAATTCTTATATACATTTATTTGGATTTTTTAAAATTTAATTAAATTTATAAGTTAAATTTATAATTTAATTATTAAAAACGAGTAATGATATGATAATTATGTTGGGTGATTATATTTGTGTATTACATAACGTGATATTTTATATATAATATTTATATTTTTTTATAAATTTATTATTTATTTTTAAATACTACATATAACAATGCTAATAAACAACACTCACACCATTTGGTAACATTTATAATTTTTTTGTTTTTTCTTACAATAAACAAAAAGAACACATATTTTTTATTTTTATAATTTAAAAAACACTCATATTGGCTTGTGGTTTGAAATGTGGCGTTGACAGGTAGACAATAACGAATGAGACCAAGGAGATTTGACAATAACGAGTGAGACGAAGGAGGAGGGGGCCACTCGTGAGTAATTATTCAGTACTTTTAAAATATCATGTGATGTTGTTTATGTAATATTTTTTATATATTTAATAATATAATAAAAATTATTTTAAATAAAATAATATAAACTCACATTTATTAAATAAGTAAAAAATAATAATAACTTATTAAATATGCATAAATTATTTTTATTTATTAAAAATATCATATATCATTACATACATAATAATATTTAATAATTTTCCGCCATACGTAATACTACTATTTAATAATTTTCCTCCTTAATGAGGAAAAATGTACGGGTGGTGCAGAACTGGTCACTCGTGATGTTCGGTAGGAAATGGTGGGCTATAGACCGTTCTTTTTTAGCAAATAATAATAAATAAAAAAACCGTTTGTTTTTTTTTTCTTTTTCTTTTTATATACCCACAACAAAATAATCACCTTCACATAAATTAAAAATAAAAAATGTTAGCCATTCTTTATTAGCTGATCAATAAGTATAGACTCTTATAATTAAGAATTTATTATTTCTATTTAATTAGAGTAGTTATGATCTCTATGTTTACTATGAGAGTATTTAAAAATGCTGATAGTTTTTAGTTTATTATTATTAATTTTAAATATAAATTATTAAGTTTTTTTAAATACTTATAATTTTTATTATAATTTATAATTATTTTTTTTTCTATTTTAATTGCAAGTTATAATTTTTACTAAGCACTCACAATTTCTAATACAAATTGTAATTTAAAAATTATTAGCAATAATATTCTTAAATACCTCCAATGTGACTATTGCTTTTTTCATATTTTAAATGTGATTTTTTTTTTCAAAATAACAATTTTTTATGAATAAAAGTTAAACTCTTATTGAATAGAGTATATTATAATCTACCCTAATTTTTACCGATCAACTCTTATCTATTTGAATTTACTACTATCTTCAACAATTCTTATTCGTTAGACTTAAATTTTTACTAATTAGAGTTTATTATTATCTATTGCGTAATAAATAGTTATTCGCATAATTTATTAAAATTGCTATTTATTATAAAAATTAATCTATAAACTTATTTAAAATCTAAAATAAATATTCTAAATTCAACGATTTACAGTGTGAACTACTAAGTGAATCTTAATGATTTATTTTGAATTATAATTAGATTTTTTAAATTTATTTATTTAAGTTCCTAGCATTACTATTTTAAAATAGGTATTTTTTTATTTTAATGTCTAAAATAAAAACATATCTTTACTTGTAACAATTTCATAAAAATTAAAATTGAATGCTCATATCTTACATCTCACCACGTGGCTCTGCACATGGTACCGCAAATAAATATAATTTGATTATTAAAATAATGTGTGACATTATCTTCCAAATAGAAGGTGCTTGCTAATATTAAAATTAGTAATTTTTATATTATAACTTATAATAAAAGTTATGAGTATTTAATAAATTGGTTAATTTATAATTAAAATTAAAAAAAATATTTATAACTTATAGTAGATATTGTAAGTGTTTGAAGAAAGATTGTAACTTAATGTTAAAATTAGTAGTAGAAATTTTGTCAAACACTTCAATAAATTCTTTTAAGGTGTTTGGCATTACTGAAACTAGTAACTCATAGATTGTAACTTGTAACAGAAATTTTGAGTGTTTGATAAATATGTTAACTTATAACTGATCAAGTAGGAAAAAAATAGTTATAATTTGTGATATGTAAATATTTAAAAAAAATTATAACTTATTATTAAAATTAATAGCAAAAAATTAAAAATTGACTTGAAAATTTTTGCCAAACACCAACAAAAAAATTTTCCTGTAAAAATTTGAATTTACTTTAATACAAATTGACACATTATTTTGATATCAAATTTATTGTATTAATTTGCAGCTATTAGCGATGAATAATTTCTTGTGTCTTAACCATATAAAAAGCCGGAAGAAGTCAAGTTTCTCCTCCCATGGTTTCTTGACAAAATTATAAATTTACCCTTAATTAATAGAAAAAATTATAATTAATTTTATCCTTTTATTTCATTTTCAATCATTTCTTTAGCAAATTTTATTTATTAACTCATGTATAATTATTTCAATTCATATGTTTAATAGACGTATGTTACCAATATAATATATGTAAATGATTAATTGTAATGATCATTGGATCACATGTAATTCTAGTGATGAAAATATTATTAATAATTGAATGTGTATAAAGATTGTAAATTTCTTAAATTGTAACTTTTGAAATATGATACTTTAGATCAGAATATGATACTTTACATCATAATATTTACTATTAAAATCTTAACTATATAAAAAGCCCAAAGAAGCCTACTGCTATGGTTCTTGAGATGAAATTACAAATTTATCCTTAATTAATAGAAAATTTTATAATTTTGTTATTTTGCTTTAATCCTAATAATATTTTTAGCAAATTTTATTTATTAACTCATGTATAATTATTCTAATTCATATGTTGTTATTGCATATGCTTAATAGGCCTATGCTACCAATATAATATATATATATATATATATATATATATATAAGAGATTAATTATAATGATATAATTCTAGTGATAAAAGTAATATGCATATTGATTACAAATATTTTTAATTTTAATTTTTATAATATAATACTTTACATCATAATATTTACTATCAAATTTTAAAATTAATTAAATATTAATAATTATATTTGTATATCGATAATAATTAATTTAATACATGTAATGCAAGGCATGTGCCAAACACTAAGTATATTATTAAAGTTGAGTCAAGAAAAGTGGCTTTCGACAAGTTCTAGGACAAACTAGACGTCATCTAGTGCTCTCCAGGCAGGAATATACGCTGCTCCAAGCGCACCTTGCATGAATTTTATTATAACACTCGGTCCATATTGGCATCTTTATTTTTTTGAAAAAAATTAAAAAAATCAATATGAGTTGTCTAATAAATTAATAAAAAATTAAAAAGTTAAAAATTCAAATTAAAATATTAATTACTAGGATTTATTTAGACTAATTATATATAATCATAATAATCAATTATATAAAATATTAATTTTGTTCAATTTGAACAAAAAATAAAAAAATAATAATATTTTATCTACTCAACTAACTTTAAAAAAACTAATTTGAAAGCTAATTTACCAAATAATTTATAGGGTGTTTGACAAAATTACTATTATAGTTTTTAATTTTTTACTACTAATTTTAGTTATAAGTTACAATCTATGCCAAACACTCATAACTTCTGTTATAAGTTATAACTAATTTTTTTTCTCTTTAAACTATAACTTACAATGGCCATGTTTGGATAATTTTGCTTATTTGTTTATTGGCTTATAAGTTAAAAAATAAGTCACGTCGTTTGGGTAATCAAATAAGTTAAAAACAAAGAAATAAACCAATAAACAAATAAGTCAATAAACCACAAGCTACCCAAACGAAATAGCTTAAATAGAATTTAACTTATTTGCTAATAAACAAATAAGTCAATAAACAAATAAGTAAGGTCCATCTAAATATGACCAATTTTTACCAAGTACTCACAACTTGTGTTACAAGTTAAACATTACTTTACTTTCAATCAAATAATTTTTTTTGTCTAAAAAAAATCTTATTTTTTAAATTAGTTACCAATCAAGCCTGTGGCGATGTTAAACGGATGACGAAGACAATGAGTCAGGACATTTTATAAATTAGGAATACAATAATACTACAATAATTAAATTAATACACCAAATAAATAATATGACACAATTGTATTGAGTATGAACTTAGAGTTTGTATAGAGCGCATCAATATTTATAATTGTGTTGAATTATTTGACAGATTAATTTAATCATCCTATAATTATTGTTAGGACGGACCAATGGCCCCAATATTTTGCATCCAACCATTCAGTAGATTCCGCACTTGAGAAAAATCCAAGGAAGTTGTCCAGTAAATTATAACAAATTTTCTAATTGGGTAGGTAATCCACCTCATTTTTGCTACGTTGTCGTTCAAAGCGTGTGTTTGGTTTAATTTCTTTTAAGTTATTTTTTGGTTTTTTAACTTTTTTTTTTTGTAAAAAGTAAATATAAAAAAATTTTAAAAAAACTAATTAATTAAAGTAGAAGACTAAACAAATATAAAACAAATAGACTTTTAAGAGAATTTTAAAAAAATAAAAGTTCAAAAAAAGCTAGGCTAAACATATTAAGTGTGTGTTTAGCTTAGTTTTTTTTATAAATTTTTTAGCTTTTTAATTTTTTTATAAAAATGTATATTAAAAAAATATAAAAGAAAAACTAATTAATTACAAGAAAAGACTAAACAACTAAGTTTTCTAAGAAATTTTTTAAGTAAAAACTTCTTTAAAAAATTAAACCAAACAAAGGCTGATATCCTTTCAATAGTCGCATAAATGATAAATCTTGTTTTACCTATGTGGCGTATAAATTTTAGAAAGATGCTCAAAATGCGTATAAGTTTTTTTTTTTTAATTAAGCTATACGGAAGTAATAATTTGGTAATCAAGAAGTTTCAACGTTTGCTTGAATGGATTAAGAAAAAAAATTTAACTAATTCAATTATGACAATAAAAGTTACAATTTATTTATTCTCAAAATTAACAAATTTTGTAGAAGATTTAACAACTTAACAGTTTAAAACTTATAAATTTTTTAAGTGTTGGCTTAAGGATGTTTTATTTAGAATTTGATGATTTTTATAATTTATTTTTTAAAAATAAATTAATTTAAAAAGATAATATTTAATATTTTTTTTAAAATAGTGTTGACACAAAATGAACAAATGAGTTGATACTTTTAGTCATAAAAGATTACTCATCTCTCAATGGATTGAACACTTGAAGTATTCTTGAATGAGAATATTTTATGTTGACCCCAATTGATAATTGAGTCAACACTTAAGGCAAAGAATACTTGAAGATATCGAGTGTGTCAATACATTTGAGTAAATGAGTTGACACCCTAACATATTCGTTGAAGATGTTTCAAATATTAAAAGTTAGTGTCGACACAAATAGATTTTTAGTCGACACAAAAGAGCTAAAGCTCTATGTACTAAAAAAGAGTCGACACAAACTGAGTTTGAGTCGACACAAAAGTAATTTTTTACTTTTGTTATCCGAAATTTTGAGTCGACATAAATTACAAATAAGTCGACACAAAAGTATCGAGGCCACTTGCAGATTTTATGAGTCGACACAAATTGAAAACGAGTTAACACAAATATCCCGAACTCGCCTGACAATTTTTTGGATCGATACCAAAGTTCAAATGAGTCGACAAAAATTTTTCAAAGGTTCCTGCAGAATTTTAGTACCGACAAGAAAGACAAAAAGAGTCTACACAAATTGCCCTCTTCGAAAAGCTCAAAAACAATTGAGTCGACACCAAAACCAAATATATCGACACCGTTGTATTGGTGAGAAAATTACAGAAATTGTGTCGATACTTCTGAAGATTAGAGTCGGCCCAACCACTTAAAGAACTATGCCCTAGACATTTTGTGTCGACCCTAAAGCAAAAGTGTCGACACCTACGACTGAAATTCAAATTCGCGACAAACTTCAACGGTTGAATTTTTGACATTTAATTATCTCACCTACCTCCAACGGTTATGAATCCTCAAGAACTTATATAAAGAGTTACTACTCAGCATTTAAAACTCTGAAGACCTACAATCACTATTCTATTGTTTGATTCAAAGACAAATTTTTTAAGCTTTCATTTATTACTTTAACTCCAGCTCTTATATCTCATCTCTCTTTACTTCTTCATTTATTGTATTCAAGGGTAAGTCACATTTTGCCCTTTACGTAAGTGAGTAAATCTCATCAAAGAAAAATTCAAAAAATTAGACAAAAACTAGGAACGTGTTTTTCGTAAGATCGTCTTAAAGTTGTAAAAAGATTTTGAATGTACTCGTAAACATTATGATTTAGTGAAATTCTCAAAGAGAGTTTAGAAGAATATGCGTAGGCTTGTCAAACCACTGTAATTTTTTGGTATTTGGTTCATTTTCTCTATCCCCAACCTCTTTAATATTTGCATTGTTATATTATCTGTTTATATTTGTTATGCTTGTTTGCAATGTTAAAAGGTTTTTGAAAGAATTTTAAAATTATTATTTTATTTTTAAAAATCTAATTCGCTCTCCTTTTAAATTGTCTAGAACTAACATTTAGCTTATTTTTAAAAAAAATTTAAAATAATTATAGTTACCATGTCAACCAAAAAATGGTGTTATTTGTTAATATTATAATTGTACTTGTAAAAACGATAGAATAATTAAGATTTTCTAACAATTATATTTACAATGCCGATATTTATCGAAAAAAAAATCTACAATAAATAACAGGAGCAATTCAAAAAATAAAAAAATTATTCAAAATCTCTAAATAAATATAAATCATTCATTTTGATTTCTAAATTTATTTTCTTAAGTTGTAGTATTAGTGTTTTAGAATACATTTTTTATTTTTAACTTGTAAAATAAAATACATGTTTACTTTTCACAATAAACTATTAAAAAATTAAATGCTCACATCTTATATGTTTTTCCATACGACTCACTTTTCTGTTTTTTTTTTAAATAATTAAGTGTTAATTAATCAAAAATTAATAATATAAAACAAGACTCAAAGCATTTCCCGAGGCAGACATTGGAACTCAATCACACTCTTGACTAAGTAGGTTCACACTTTTTCTTATTTATTTTTTAAAATTAATGATTTTGCACATTCTGTATGAAATTTATTTTGAGAAATCGGAGTCGATAAAAAATCACAAATACTAAAAATAAAAAATGCAAATTTTTTAAAATTAATGATTTTGCACATTCTGTATGAAATTTATTTTGAGAAATCGGAGTCGACAAAAAATCACAAATACTAAAAATAAAAAATGCAAACGATTTTACGTAAAAAAAAAAAAAAAAAAAATTCAAAGTGCTAACTTTCTAAATGTGGTCGCTAACAACCCAAACAATCCACTATTTAATCATGTTTACAAAGAGATTCAGAAAACAAGTGTCACTTATTAATACAATAATAATAATAATAATAATAGCATAATTAAAATTTTCTAAGAATAATATCTACAATAAAAATAGTAATAATTAAAATAATAAATATTCTATTTTATTTATTATAAATTACAAGAAATTTATCCAATTATAAATATATACATATGTGGTTATAACTTTTTTTTAGATGAGATTGAAGAATTACATAGATCGGATAATCATGTAAGTCTGGCGCAGTCGCCCATCCAGAAATAGAATCAAATACAAATGACTTTTCTTTTGAGACTTTTCAAAAATGAGAACGTTGAAGGCGTAAGTAAGGTGCCGCGGGATTACTGGATTAGGTCCTCCTTAGACGAAGGGACTAGGTGTTTTCTACTCTAAGGGCCTTTTGGGATAACTTTTTTTGGTTTTTTTATTGTGGCTTTTTTTGTTTTTTTTTTGTTTTTTTTTTGTTTTTTTGGTTTAATTTTTTACTTTTTTGATTTTTCCTGATAAAAAGAATTTAAAATTATAGCCGTTTTTACTAATTGAAAAAATTTATTAAAGACGAAAAAAAAATCCCGTAAAAGAAGTGATTTTTTTTTATCTTATATGAATTTTTTTGATAATTTTTTTGTACTTTTATGATATTTCGGAAAAAATTTTAAAAATATCATCGTTTGAGTTAATATAAATATTATTTACTAAAAACAAAAAGAACATATAAAAAAATTATCTCACACAATGCCTAACTATTTGTCGAGAATATTTAAATTGCATAACAAACAAACAAACAAACAAATATATATACATATTCTAAGCCCCCTCTCCATACATATCCTATCAGTGGCTAGTTCATTTTTAAATTAACTGAGGTGTTTATAAGCTCAAAACACCCTTATATATATATATATATATATATATATATATAGCCCTGTTTGCAATAATTGCTTATTTATTTATTTATTTTATTTTATTTTATTTTTAATAAATTTTTTGACTCTTCTTATCGAGACGAATCAGGAAAGTAAAAATAATAATTAAAATATAAAAAATTCAGAAAATACTATAATAAGTTAAAATTTCAAAAAATTAAATTTTATGTTGTTTATTTTTGTCAAATTTTAGCATTTAACCCAAACAGGCCTATAGAAGAATATATTTGGACGTCATCTAGTTCCCGGCTTAAAGTTGTCAAAGCGTCCCAAAAATAATCTTCTTTTTGTTTGTCAATCTTAGTTTTTTATCTTTTTGTTTATTTACTTCTGCCTTTTTTTGCTAATTAACTTATAATATTTTTTTATTTATTTTTTAAGAAACAGTTTTTTTTTACTTATAATTTTTTGATTTATTACCTTATTATCTTTTGATTTAAAAATCATTTTAAGTAAAATAAACTTTTAACTTTTAAGAGACTCCTAAAATTCAACAAATAAACTTTTCCCATAAATGACTTATTGGAACTTAACGCAAAAGGCTTAACTTAAAGCCAAATTACCCAAGCTTATATTTATGATAATCTTTTACAATTTTTTATTTACATAATTATGTGACACAATCACATTACTTGAATAATAAAAGAAAAAAACTCAAGGAACTCTGCAATACCAATAGTTGTAAGTGTACCACCTTAGATAATAAACAAGAATATATTATTTTAAAAAATCTAACAAGTAAAGTATGTTGGAATCTGTGAATTCATTGGTCATTGAATTTCAGAATTCAATAGCAGAATTCAATTACAATTAAATTGGCCATTCAATTGACAATTGAATCCTGAAAATCAATAGTCATGAGTGGTTATTGATCTCCTTGCCTATTGATCTAGCTATTGATCTCCCTGACTATTGATCTCCCCTCCATGATGGAGGGTTATATATACTGTCATCCCACAGGGGAAGAGAAGAGACAAAACAGAGCAGAGAATGAGAGCAACAGACGGAAAAGCAACAGACAGAAGGTGAGAAATGGGAGAAACAGTTCTCAGGTTATAGTGCAAGCTGCAAGAAAGAGAAAGACAGACAGAGTACGTTCGTAGCCGATCCTTGGTGGT
>JAOTRH010047593.1:0-19617 GCA_034768845.1 Heliamphora exappendiculata | reverse complement strand
TCTCTCTCTCTCTCTATATATATATATATATATATATATATATATCCCCTCCACCACACCACGAGCCGCCGGCAACGCCGACCAATCACCTCCACTGCCACCGCCACTGCCACCGCCGCCACACCGCAGTTTCACCTCAGAAATGCCTCTCTCCCCGGCCCTCTCTCCGTTTCACCCCTAATCGACGTCGATTCTCCGAATCTGAGCACATTGAGACAGATTAGGACAGCAGACTCACCGGACGACAGCAAATGCAGCAGCGGCACCATGGAGGAGACCGATCCCCAACCACCGCCTCATGCCGACGTGAAAAACTACCAATCCGCCGATCTCGAGCTGTCGATTGGCCTCGTCCCGTTCCAATCCCAAACTCCGATTTCGTCGCCAAGCTCGTCCGATTCGAATCTACAGAAGAAGGCTCTGTATGAGTTAATAGCGGCGGCGACACCGCCGCAGCAGACGCCGGTGGCGGGTGCGGCGCATGCGGTGTGTTTGTGTTGGCAGTTGGGGTTTCAGAGAGATAGAGAGACTGAGGGAGAGAAGAGAGCAGGGAGAGAGACCAGCGGTGGTCGGAGGCCAACGACGGTGACTGGTAGCGGCGGACGGTGAGGGACAGTGGCGGTGTGGGTTTGGGGTCTGGGGTGGTTTTTGGAGTTTGGGGGTGGTTTTTGGGCGGTTGAGTGGTTTTGGGGGTGGGATGGTTTCGATGGCGGTTTTGGGATGGGAATGGTGGTTTCCGTTAAACATTTTAACTGTTGAGCTTAATTGATGTTAAAATTAAAACTTCAAGGGAGATTAATGATGTTTTTAAAACTACATGGGAGGTGATTGTTGTTTTGCTAAACCTCAGCGGAAGTCAGTGTAATTTACCCAATTAGAAATTAAAAGATTCGTAGGATGATAGGGGTTGCACCAATTGAGGACAAGTTGAGAGAAAATAAATTAAACTGGTTTGGACACATACAATGTATACTAGTTAATGCACTAGTAAGAAAAAGCGACATGATCATGAGTAATGAAAATACTACGGGGAGAAGTAGACCTAAATTGATATGAGATGTCGTATTAAGAAAAGATATGAGTTTATTAAAACTAATCGAAAATATGACTTTAACATAGCATAGTGACTTAAAAGGATTCATATACATAACCCCAATTGAATGGGAGAAAGGTTTGGTTTGGTTTGGTTTGGTTATATTGCTATATGATATTCTAGACTTTATTAGGATCCCAATTTGTGCCATTATCTTGGTGATGCTTTTTGAAATTTGAGTTACAATAATCTTTGTGAACTTCTTGTTTGTGTAATTCATTCTTTTTTTTTCATTTTTCTTTCTTTGGAGATGAAAGAAACAGTAGGAAGACTTGACTTCCTAATAAAGTTGTTTCAGTGAACCATAAGCCATTGTAAGGTTTTTCAGGTTTTTGTATTTGTGAGCTATTCAAAGATTTGCCGCAAAAAAAAAAAAGAAGAAAAAAACTAAATCAAACTCTGATCATATTACACAATTTGCTCTATTTTGCATGCTTTGTTTTCTTGTGTCTTGCAGGAAAAAAGTTTAGTCGATCAAAAAGGCACAGGCACAGGCACGTGGGATTCTTGGTTATCGACCACTGCTTTAATCTCGATATCACCTAATTGGACATTGAAAACTTACTCAAGAAGGTGAAAAAGGCGTTCCTACTTTTATCAGCCACGACACTGATTCGACGGTAGATTATGAATAAGTGAAACAAAAACAACGCGGTTATCAGATTTATGAGGTAAGTACCTATTATGCATTCTTTAGTCTGTGATTTAATCATGATGTTATCTTTTATTATAAGATTCTACTCATTCCTCTCCCATTGATGGGTGAGACCCATTGGATATTTCCCTGTAATCTCAGTGTCCTCTCTCTGCTGTTGCAAGTGGTGGTGGGCTTTCACCAATTCACCAAATTGGTTTAAAAGACCCTTTGGTACTACTCTCTACAAGCAGGAGCCCCTGAGGATGGTTTTGTTGTCACCCTCATTTATACTTATTGGTAGACAAATTTGTGTAAGATTGTCTAAATTTACCTTTGGGCATTTTAGGGCTTTCACTTTTTTTTGGAAAGTGCAGTTTGTTTATCGCCCAAAATAGGTCACTTATACCAGTGGTGGAGTCAGGAATTCAACTTAAATGGGCATTAATTTTTTCCGGACTTTAATCACGTTTAGCTCGTGACCTAAAGTCAGTTTTTAATTTTTTTGCTTATAATCCTTTTTAAAAATTCATCTGTTAAAAAATTACTTTTTACCTCTGTATTGAGCTAATTATGGCTTAAAAACATTCCTTTTAGCCAAATAAGTCCTCTTTTGCTTATTTAGATTAAAATTGAAACAAGTTAAAAGTTTAGCATAAAGTTGGGTTTTGAGAAGTCATATTTTCTTTATTATGAAATAATTTTAACTGCGATGTTTTTTAAGCATTTCTCTCTGTGTATTTAAAATAAGAAAAGAAAAGATTTAACTTTGCAAAATTGAAAATTGAAAATTTTATGTTCTAAAATCATAGCAAATTATTGACATTTTATAGAATCTCTACCATCTTGGATGTAAACCAAAATTCCTATTTTTAATAAAAGTTTATTAAAATAAATTAAATCTTAATTTTAGCACAACTTAAAACATAAATTGCATATATAAAAGCTAAAATATTGTTTCTTAAAAAACAATATTTTAAGGACATTGATTGTAAGGTTTGCTTGGTTGTGTTTTTTAAAATTGTTATTTGAAAACTGTTTTGTAAAAATGAATTTAAGAAATAATTTTATAATATTTTAAAAAGAGAAATTGCGTTTGATACACTATTTTTAAAAAAAATAATTCGTAACCCTAACTAGTCACATTGAGCCAACTATTGAGAGAGTCGATCGAGCCAACAATTCGTAACCCATTCCGTACACTACGGGGAGTCGATCGAGGCACGCTGCCGACAATGGGGATGATCGAGCCTACGGAAGATCGAGCCAATAGACGACGGCAATGGCTACAGGACAACAGCAACGGCCACAGGACGACGACGGCGATGAGTGATCTAGGACGATGTCGACAACCACAAGGCGACGCCGATGACGATGGGTTTTCGCTACGACCTTAGTTTCATCGTCGTTGTCAGAAGTGATTAAGCAAAGGGCGACGACATTAAGCAAAGGGCGACGACGACAATGCCTTTGTCGGCGAAGAAAGCTCGCGACAGCAACGGCGAAGAAAGCTTATGACGACAACGATAACGACGACTTCGAACGGCAAAGAAAGGTTGCGACGACGACGATGCCTTCAACGGCAAGAAAGCTCGCGACGATGACAGCGGCTTCGACGGTGAAGAAAGTTCAAGACAGCGACGACGAATTCGAACGGCCACGACGACGACGACAATTTCGAATTGCAATGAAGCTTTCTGTGTTTTCATTTTGTCGTAAAGAAAAAAAAAACGAATCAAAAAATGTGAAAGCATGTTTTTCATGTTTTCAAAAAATAATCAATTTTTAACTTAGTTTTTTCTTTTATTTTGAATTTTTTTTCAAAATTGCTACCAGACGAATTTTTTTGAATTTTGTATTTATATTTTTTTGAAAACTGTTTTAAGAAAACCAAACCAAACGGGACCAAATTGTAATCCTGTATTTGAAAAATTCACGTAAAATGCTAAAAACCGACATATTGTGTGCGTGCCAATGTGTCATTATAAGAGTAGTAAGAGACCTTTGTCAAATTTTGCTAATTGTCAAACCTTGTCCTCAAAGCGAGATGTCTTGTATTTTTTTATTTTTTTGGATAGTTATGTCTTGTAATTTTTTGGCAAAGCACACCACTGCTGTGCTCTGTGTCCTAAGATTTAGGCTCAATTTGGGAGGTTTGAAAATTAGTTATTTTTTATTTTACCATTCTTAGTGATTTTTCAAAAAAAAAATAAGTTCGCATTTTTATAATCTTTGAAGGAGGAGAGAAAAACTTAAAATACTAAAGACATAAAACTAGGTTTTTAGCAAAAATATATTTTCTTCGTTTGTTTGGATAGAAAATATTTTTTACATTCTTTGGTGTTTAACTGTTTGGAACGACAGAAATTAAAAGTTAACGAAAAATATTTTTTAATTTAATAAAAAAAATTAGTTAATTTTTGTGAAAAATATTTTTATTTTTTATGGCGAAAATTGTTTTTACACTTACCATTCTACCACCATCACAATCACTAGTATCACCATTCTACAACTACTATCATTATTCCACCACCACCGCTTCTATCGGCGACCTGGGTGAGGGTCGAGGTTTTGGCTTAGGGGTTGGGGGTTGACGTCGAGCATCGGGGTTTAAGGTCCGGGGGTCGGAGGGCTTAGGGTTGGGGGCTTGAGATCCATGGTCAAGGACCTAGGGACCTAGGGTCGAGGTTTGGGGGTTGAGTTCGGTGTTTAGGATTCGAAGGTTCAAGAATCGGGATTCAGAGGTTGAGGGGCCTATGTTCGAGCGTTGGGTGTTGGGGTCTACAGTATGGGGGCCAGGGGCCCAAGATTCACGGGTTGAGAGCTAGGATTTGAGGGTTAGGGGCCTAAGGCGGGTTAAGGGGTTAGGATCTAGAGTTCAGGGGTTAGGATCTATAGTTCAGGGGTTGGGGCCTATGATCCGAAAGTTGGTGGCCTAGGGCCTGAGATTTGGGTTGTTGGGGCTCGGGGGCCCAGGGTTCAAGGTTGGGGACCTAAGTTTCAAGGACTGAGGGTTTGGGGTTCAGAGTATAGGGTTTTTGGGTTGGGAACACATGTTCCGTGGATTGGAGGTTTGAGGTTCGGGGTCCAAGGGTCAGGGAACTGGGGGTTTAGGGCATAAGGGCTTGAGATTCAGAGTCCAATAGTCGAGAGCTTTGAGGTTGGGGGTTTGAGGGTCAAAGGTCAGGAATATGGAGTCAAGAGGTCAAGAGGTCAAGAGGTCGAGAGTCGAAAGTGGGGGATCAAGGCCAGGCTTGAGGTTGGACTTGAGGGTTGGGGTTTAAGAGTTATAGACTGGAGGTTAGGTTATGGAGTCTCAGGGTCTTTGGCTCGTGTTTAGAGGTTCAGGAGTTTGAGGGCCGAGAATCAAGGGGCAGGAGTCAAGCGTCTAGGGGATTCAGAGTTAGGGTTGAAAGGTTACCGCCACAATTGCTTTCATCGCTACCGTTACCACTAATTTTAACATTTTAATATCAACTAGTACACTATTATTTTTAAAGTTACAACCAAATAAATTGTTTTAATTAATAATAATCTTCAAAGCAAAAACACCTTGACCAAAAGATCAAAAAATAAAAAGTTTTTAAACACCCAAACGAAAAGTAAGCCCAAACAATACTTTTGATTTTTAGCAATTTTTTTTAAGTATAGAAGTGGATGCGTATATATTTATAGGGGGAAAATCAGTACCTCTGCAACACTTGGTGAAGTTGTCATTATTATATATTTCTAGAAGGCATAGTTAGGTTTTATATAATAATAAAAAATATTCCTTCTAAATAGTTAAACAAGAGGATCACATAGCATAGTCTCTTTTATAGAGGCCAGTGTATTCTTGCTTTCCATTGCCTATGGGGTATTTCTACCCAGTAAATAAAAAAAAAATTTGTAAAATAATATTAGCTCATTTTTATTAGACAAGAAGAAAATAAAATTTTGAATAAATATTTTATTTATTAAATATACTACGTAAGTAATAATACATAGTATTAAGATAATCTAATAATTTTCCCAACAAATGACTCTTGCCAATGAGCAATATCTCTAGCAGTTGACCCTTCCTTATTAACGAGCAATATTGCTCAGTATGGATCGGTACAAGTCTATATTGTTTAGTATGTTTAATATTAATGGGTACAGATTGGATATTTTGATTAGTACAAAATTAAGTAATTGACTCAATATGTATTGGCTAATTCGGTATGAACATAGTTGATTAAAATAGTCCAATTTTGTAGTTTTGCTTTAATGGAAAAAATGCCATTTCATTTATATTCTCGTGAAATCCAAAATCAACATATTATGTGGGTTCCATTATAAGACACGCGAAGAGAGGAGTATTTGGTCAAATTTTAGTAATTGTCAAACCATGTGTCCAAGCTACAAGTTGGCAATATTGGTCATGAAGGATGATTTTTTTTAGCAGTTATATTCAATATCTGAAATTTTTGTTTAAAAATTTATTTAAAATTTATAATTTAGATTTACTAGTAGCATAGCTAAATATTATTAGGTGTGTGTCTTGTATTCTATAAATTTATATAATTAAATTTTTATTTATATGTATTTGGATTGAATTGGAATCATGAACTCATATGAAACTCAATACATGTATGATTTTATAATTATATGAGAGTTGAAATTTTAGATTTTGCTTATAAATATGTATCTTATAACTTTAGCAATTGAGTATAAAGTTGAATCAAAGGGGGTAGATATAGAGAAAAACGAAAAAAAACCTGGAGAACTAGGTTTTCTTTTAGAGAAACAAGATTTGTTTCAAGGGTCGGGTTATAAGTGCTGGGTTTTGATTATTTTTTCCATTTTTGTGCGTAGATATTTTACTTCTAGTTAGTTCGAAAATCGATGATTAAATCCCAACAAATAACATATGGTTAAATTTGAACCATTCTATTTTAATTTATAGTAAAATTTTTGATAACTTTTTTTTTTATGTATAACATTGTAGGATCTTTTAGATCAAACAAGTTAAGAACAAATATAGAAATGTGAATATGCAAGCGTGATCAGAAAATACCAAATGGAGAGATGAAATATACAAAGGAGAAGGCTAGCTGAGTTTGGAATACCAGTAGTATGAACGTATTCAGCTATTAAAATCTGATTGATCCGAAAACCTGACTATCCCTCTAATTTGTAGCACTCAGAGAAACTATGTTAGGATTCGGAGAGGACTCTTCAAGGGATCTAATCAGATCATAAAATGTGATCTTCGGAGAATTAAGAGATTTTATCCTGATAATCGACTAAGTAGTGTTATATTCCAACTCAATTAGGTCGGCCACCAGGCGCCTTGTGAGTCACCCGACGCACTTGGGTTCAGCAACCCAACCCACTTAGGTCGAGTGACTCGGAATCACCCGAATGACTCGAGTGGGAGGGTCCCGTAGCTCGATAAGCTCTTTTTCCTTAGCCACTCTTTTTTCTTAGCCTCCAAACCATATGTCTCCCAACGTCCTGTGTAGGGGAGTACTGTCATTGTCTTTATTGTCTCTGGAACAGTTCCGATTCTCAGAGGAATCTACATTGATATAGTCTACGCTACATATGTCATGACCTCGTTCAGTCTATGCTGAACCACATAGTCAGTACTATGTCATCATGAATAAGTAGTCAGAGCTATATTACAGTCTGTGCTGTCTTCACAACTCGCGTCGTGGCAACAATACAGTCTATGCTGTCTTCACGTCCTGTGCCATGGCAATATAGTCGAGTAGTCATGGCTACTGTCAGAATCTGTGCTATATTTCACAATCTGTGCTGTGGAATGTCTTCATTCGTAGTCAAAGTTACGCTTCATAGTCAGTGCAATGAAATTTCGTATATCTTAACACAGTACATGGTTATACTAGGCAGCGACCTCAGTGATTCGGCTTAGTATGGCTCTAGCAAGTTACTACATTTGCTCGAGTACTCTAAATGCTGCTAATACAAGCGTCTTTTATCCATTAAAACAGACTAACTTACTCGAGTAACTTTGAGTCGAGTGACTCTTCCAAGCCACTTGATTTTCCTTATTCGAGATGTTCTCGCCCACCTGATCATTCGACCCATGAGTCCTCTTAGTCCTCGTCGAGCCAGATGACTCTTACTCCATTCGGCCTAACTGAGCTACTAGAGTATTCGAGTGACTCGGCCACCGGGTCACTCAATCATCGAGCTGTCTACTTTCTGAGTTATTCAAAGTAGTCATTTGGGTGATTGGTTTCCTCGTGTTATCCGATAAACTGTCAATTGATTAGTCTGTTTATTCCAATCGTACCATCCGACCTATTTGGATGTCATTCACTCGAGCCTTACTATTTATATGAACAATTCACTCATTTACTATGAGTCATTTACATGTATTTTTGTTTTTTAGAAACCCTATAATTTCTTAACTATTTTTCGAGCTCGACATAGTTAGATATGTAAATTTTTTTCATTTCCTCTTGCTTTTGCTTGTTTTTATTGCATTATATATATTAATTTTTTCTCCTCAATAACATATGGGGTCGTGCTTGTTTTCATTTCATTATATACTGATTTTTTTTTTTGTCCTCCGTAAGAGATGGGCCACGAATAATATTTATTTCTCCACTCCGTTTTATCCGTTCCATTTGTGATCACATAAAATTAATTGTTTTATATATATAGATATACTCTCTCTATATATAAAGTATTTTTAAAAAGTATAATAAATTAAAATATAAGAATATTATATTTTTCTCTCATTTTTTATTTTTAAAGTTCTAATAAATTATTAATGTATCACATTATTATTATTATTATTATTCAGAAACTACTCCAACATATTTTTTGCTTAACTATTCTTCCTTTTTTTTTTTTTTATCACATCTCCTCAATTAAATAAAAAATAAAAATGATAAATCATAATTCCGCCGTATTACTATTCCTGGCCACAGATCTTACTCTCTTTTTTATTAGTTTCACTTTGGTTTTTTTAGGCAAATTATTAGTTATCATGGTAGTTTTTATATGTGATTGTTTATGTGATACATTTAATAAATAAAAATATGTAATACATATTAAATGAGTTATTAATAATAATAATATTATTATTATTGATGTTGTTATTATTATTATTATTATTATATATGTTTAATAATGGTGGGCTAACATAATTTTATAAAAAGTATTTTTTGCTATCTAATTAAATAAAAATATTATATAGACAATCACACACGTGGTACTTCGGTGGATTACCCAATAATTACTCTTTCTTTCGTGATCAAAATTCTTTATGAACATTTGTTGGGTACTTAATTGGCACAACTCTTAAATATATTTTTATGATTGAATCTGTTCAATTTGTAAATCTCGTTGAATTTAATATTCACATAAAAAATAAAATTAATATGACGTTTGCAGCTATGTAATTAGACTATATTCACTTACAAATAAATGAGTGGTAAACAATTAAACAAATATATTTTGATCTCATAGTAGTAAAGGATATAATAATTTTATTTTTATGAAAATAATAAACTCGACAAAATTTACATAATAAATTAATCTTTTCATAAAAATATATTTAGGAGATATGTTCACTGTGAACTCAAAATATATTGTGCCTCAAAGGACCACGCATTCCTAGTCCACTTTACACAATCTCTTTTTTGGGAAAAATTATTTTATGAGTAAAGAACGTTACATTAGCATACTAAAATAGTATACCAAATAAATACATGTGTATTATATACTCTCTTAAATTACATAAATCCTATATATATATATATATATATATATATATTAGATTTTTCTTTATTATTTATGTTAATCAAAAACCATGTTCTCCTTACTTTCAACAAGTTAGTAAAATGCAACATTCACTTAAACCCGCATTTCTAGTCATCATTCGTTATAGAGCTGTTTGGCAATTTGAGTTGAAATTAGTTTTTTTTTTTTTTAAGAAGATCATTTAAAGTGAAAAAAAAAGAGTAAAAAGTTAGTTTGAAAAATTTATAAATAACTTAAAAGCTAAGTTTACTTGACTTTAAAGCGATTTTAAGTCAAAGAACAATAACATAGTAAATCAAAAAACTTTATACGAAAAGAAAGTGATGGTAGATTTTTATTTTATTTTAACATAATTTTATATGTAATATAAATTTTGACAAATAAATTTTAAAAATATAATTTTTATTAAAAAAGGGTATATTTATTAAAAGTTGTCATTTTAAAAAATATATAAAAATATTTTTGATTAATAAGCAAAAAGTCAAAAAAGTTAAAATCCAATACAAAAAAACGCAAAATGGTTAGGATGCCAAACGAATGCAACTCGACTTTTTTTAACCTTAAACCAAAAGACTTTAAGCCGGGTTTAAATAGCAAACCAAACAAAACCCAACCCTAGTTTCATCCAGTTATGAAGTGTTCTTATCCATGGTTTTTTTTTTTTTTTTTTTTTTTAAACATCTTTTGCAATTTAGGGGGTATTGTTGTCATTTTAACCTGATTTGAACTTGGGAGAGAAACCAGGGAACGTGGTGTGGTGGACTCTCCCATAACCGTTTTAACCGCCACTTTTCAAATGAACTCACCCAACAAATTCTCGACAAACAACATAAAAACTTTTTTTTAAAAATCAAAATCAAAACAAAATTCAGAACATTGCACGGCCCGTTTTGACAAGGATCAGAAATCAAAACCCAAGAAAGAATCTGATTTGGGTATTCGATCTGTGAGAAAGAAAAGGAAAAGGAAAAGGGAAAGGGAAAGGAAAAGGAAAAGGAAAGTAAATAGGGATGATGGAAAGAGAGAATATGAGATATCCGGAAGAAGAAGTGATAAAAAAAGGGCCATGGACAGCCGAGGAAGATGAAGTACTTAAAAGTTTCGTCAGAAAGTACGGTCCTAGGGATTGGAGCTCCATTCGATCCATGGGTCTCTTGCCCAGAACCGGAAAGTCTTGCCGTCTCCGGTGGGTCAACAAGCTCCGACCCAATCTCAAAATGTAACATCCTTTCTCCCTCTCTCTCTCTCTCTATCGTGAGTTATATGTATACATTTGTATCTATAGCTTGTAAATTATTTATACTAGCGTTTGAGGCACGTATACTGTGTGCAAATATAAAATAATTATAATTTTAAAATTAAATAATTAAAAAAAAATTTGTTAAATATTTTGTAGAAAGACGAAAAAAGAATATGTGATTACAGGTATTTTTTTAGAGAGAAAGAAAATGAAGGAGACGAAGATAATTTAAAAATTTTTTAAAATTCATATAACTTTAAAAATGAGAAAATACAAAATAGGTGTTATTTCTTTATAAGATAGTATAAATAATATAAATTTTAATAAAAAATAAATATTTTTTTATGCAAAAAAAATTAGCTCGTGCTTTTCGTACTGATATAATAGCTTTGAAATTATCACAATTTTTTAAATTTTTAAAAAAAATCTACACTCCTTAATTTTTATTTTCTTTCGTTTTCAAAGATTTTACAACACTAATTCAATTTTGTGTATCTTATTTGTTTTTTAAAGTTAGAGTTTGTGCGTGTGTAATCGTTAAATTTACACTTTTAAAAAAAACATTAAATGAAGAAAAGATAAATCAAAGCAAATAAAATATTAAAATTAGAGTTTATTTTGCAAGAGAAAAGGAAAAGAGGTGAAATTTTTAAAAAAAAATAGAACGATTATACAAAATTGAAATAAGATTTTAAAATGGTACCTACAAAAATATAGAAAATAGTGAGGGAGTGTAAATATTCTTTTAAAAATTAAAACTATAACAGTTATAAAAATTATAACAAATATAAAAATGTGAGTCAATTTCGTTTGTATAAGTGAGATGTTTGTTTTATTATCTTTTAAAAGTACTACTTTTTCTCTCTCAATTTTTTTTAAAAAAAATCTAATTTTAAATATTGAGAGGCCAATACAGATGTTATTATTTACCGCATTCTTTCATAAAAAAAATATACTATATTTAAGTAACATCTTTTTGTAAGAGTCTGGCCAGCAAGATTATAAACAAATAAAAGAACAAAAACTCAAAAAATTAATATTTTTTTTACAAAAATTTAACGATTGCACATATATAATGTATGTCATGAACACTAAGTTAAGGAAAATGCTAACTTCATTGTTGAGTAAGCAGCAGATAACAGAAACTTCTATCGATAAATTCTAAGTATTACAGTGTGATTGTTACTTTTTTTTTTTTTTTGTGTATATCCATCACTTAGCTGTGATTACCAAAACGTAATTATTAATGATGACGGTTTAATTTAATTTAATTTAATTTTGTTTTTTTTCTTGATATATACGGCGTGGGAAAGTGGGTGCAAGTTTACGGCTGAGGAAGAGAGGGTGGTGATAGAGTTGCAGGGAAGATACGGGAACAAGTGGGCGACGATAGCGTCGTATTTGCCGGGGAGAACCGATAACGACGTCAAGAACTTCTGGAGTAGCCGCCGGAAGCGGCTCGCCAGAATTCTTAAGCCACCTTCCCTGCACGGCGAGCCGCCACTACCGATCATGAACGACAAAGGAAAATCCCAGGATGTTCACCAGACGAGAACTTCGGAGGTACCAAATTTTATTATTTCTTCGCAGTTTTTACAAACTTTCAGCAACTTTACTATCTTTTTTTTTTTTTTTTGTGATTCAATTTTGATTAATTTCTAGAGGCCTCTTTTTCTAATTATAAAATAAATAAATTAATCCCCACATCATCTCCTCCCAATTGGCAAATTATTAGCTCCTAGTAAATACCACACTGATGATATCACTTAATATTTTTAATAAATAAAAATTTATAATTTTCACAATATGAGTTATAATTTATTTTTAAACTATTTAACAAATATAAATTATTATGTTTTTACCGTAAAATTTATCACTACCGTATTAAGTGAGAATACCACGTGAACTTTTCATATGGTTCATGGAGTACCGAACAATTACTCTTCTCAATTGCTTCGGCTTGCGTGTGATTATTTTTGAGACTTTTAACGAAAAATTTTAAAAAATAAATTTTAACGCGTAAGGTACATCAATTTTGTTTTAACGCGCGAGATTCAATTGCACGATTTCTTCCAAAAATACTCTCCAAAACAAATAAATTTATCTGTGCCCACAGATAAAATTATCTGTATATGTGCAAAACACACAGATAAATTTATCTGTGTACCTAAACATGTGTAAGGCACACAAATGTATAAGGCACACATGTGTAAGGTACACAGATAAATTTATCTGTCTTTCAAAACATGTATGCTTATGCAAAGCACACAGATAAATTTATCTATGCATGTGTAAGGCACACAGATAAATTTATGTGCACAGATAAATTTATCTGTGCACATAAATTTATCTGTGTGTAAGGCTCTTACACATGCACAGATAAATTTATCTGTGCATGTGTAAGGCTCTTACACACAGATAAATTTATCTGTGCATGTGTAAGGCTCTTACACACAGATAAATTTATCTGCACAGATAAATTTATCTGTGCATGTGTAAGGTACACAGATAAATTTATGTGCACAGATAAATTTATCTGTTCTACACACATGGTATTTTTGTCTCAAAAGTACCTTGCGCGTTAAAATTTTTATGCTGATAGACCTTGCGCGTTAAAAAATTTTATGCTGAATAAAAAATAGTAAGTGCCCTATAAATTGGACTGTTTCACTAATTTTTTTCGTTTATTTTTTTATGTAATTTTTTTTGTTTTTAGTAATTTTTTAAAATATTAATCCAAATGTAATGTACTTTGTAAATTTTTTTCATCATAGAAAAGTTTTGAAAGTAAAAAAAATCTTGGTCATAAAATTAAAAAAATTAGAGAAGACGAAAAAAATTAACTTAATAGGTTTTTTTTGGCTTTTCGTGATTTGTTTTTATTTTTAGTAATTTTATCATTTTAGTTCAAATGGATATATTTTTTAAATTTTTTTCATCATAAAAAATAAAATAAAAGTAAAATAAATTAAATCAAAGAAAAATCTAAAAGAGACCCAAAAAAAAAAGGCTTTTTAAAAAGTTATTAAGCTTTCAAAACCTAACATAGGCTCAATTTTATTTTAAATTGTTAAAGTTTGATTTTCATAGATATATGAGATAAAACTCTTAATATATGAGAGAATTGTAAACACTATCCAAAAATTTTGAAAAAAGTAATCAAAAGTTAAAAATAAATAAATAAATAAATAAATAAGCCAAAATTTATCCCATGCAAACAAACCCGTAAACACACATCCAAAGATATGTGATTAGTCATAGTTTCAATTTGCTTCACAGTTTTAAGCAAAATTCAAAATTAATAATTCGAATTCACTTTGAGCTCCCACGTGACATGTGTTGATATTTTTAAAATTAATAATTTATAAATTATAATTTATATTAAAAATTATAAATATTTAATAAAAATTATAACAAATAATTATATGTTGTCACAAAAATTGTGAATATTTAGAAATTTTATTACTTATAGTTAAAATTAATAGCATGAAGTTAAAAATTACTAGCAGTAACTTTGCTAAATACCCTCGTAAAGTTAAATTTGAACAATTTTCTTCAAATTACGAATTAAATTTTTTGACAACATTTTTTTTAATTTTTTTTTACATATGAGGGTGTTTGGTATTTTTAAAACTAATAATTTATAAATTGTAACTTGTAGTAAAAAGTATGAGTGTTTAGTAAATGTGTTAATTTATAACTGAAATAAAAAAATAGTCATAACTTATAACAAAAATTATAAATATTTAAAAAAATTATAATTTATTATTAAAATTAATATCGGAAAACTAAAAAATTGGACCCATAAACTTTGCCAAACAAACCGTAGAATTTTTCATGCAATTATCCTATGTTTTCCCAACCTACTCACACATGCTATATCTATATCACTATATCAGCCACCAAAGTTGATCTATTCCCCACAACTGAACCCAGAATCATCATCTTCCAAGTCTCAATCTTGCTCCTCTTCTTGCATGGCGGACCCTGAACTGATTCAGCAGATCCTAATTCCCCTACCCGATTTGGTGCTCCGTAACTTATCCGACATAGATTCAATCCTCCCAATCCTCCCCTCGCTTGATATCATCGAACCGGATCACACAAACTACGAACTACCAGACTCGAAATCAGATCCCCCGATCTCGCCGGAAACCCAGGATCCCGTCCTGCGGGAACTCGCCGGCGAAGCATCCGATTTTCTGGGCTCGGAGCTTGGAAATGATGATGCGGCGGAGCTCAACTTTGGGGCGCCGTTTTTCGAATTGGACGGCGCCGGGAGAGGCGATTCGGAGAAGCTTTCTACCCCAGATAGTTTCTTCGATGAGTTGCCGGCGGACTTGTTCGACTTCCTTGAACCAGATCCCAGCTCATCGTCCCCGCTCTGAGTTACTCTTGCTTGGCTGAGGAAGATGTAGATTCTGTGTTTGAAGAAATTACTCTGTGAGTAAAAAATATTATTCTATGAATTGGGTGGACTGCTAACGCCGACCTCTGGTCGTTATTGGTTAAATCCAATCTATTTGGATTGGTGATTTTTTACAATTTTATCCATGTTTTTTTAAAACAATGCTTTTTTTATGGCTTCTCTATCTCGGATAAGTAAAGCCTCTGTAATTGAATTTGCTTCATCTTTTGACGAAAAAAGTAATATTGATTCTTTTTTTTTCTTTTCTAATTATTTCAGCAACATAAGGAAATTAATACCAGAAATAGAAATGCAATGGTAATATTAAAAATGAATAAATTTAATTCTATTTACGTTAGTAAATCAAATATGAGTTTACGTAATCTATTATTTAATTCTATTTAAATTAAACATATTAACAGTAATTTCACCTCGTAATCATTATGTTAATTAATTTCATTATTAATTTTATTTAACTTATACCGATTATTAAATAGGATTTAATCCCTCGTACGGGGACTAATAGTTCAATTCGGTGCAAATAAATACTACTATATTAATTATTCAAAATAATAAGATCTTTAATATTGACAATCATCCAACAACTAAATCCTTCAGTTGTCCCACAATCAATCGCAAATTTTGGCATTATAAAGATTTGAGCATACTTATAAATAGGAATCTTTATCTCCTATAAAATCTAGATATTATGTAATGTATATATGAGAGCTGAGAGAGTTGAGTTGAGATAGAAAGAAAGCTCTTTGTCTATGATTGTATCCCTTTAATTCATAATAAATCATTGATGCTATTTCTGTGTTTGTAGAATATGTATTCGAATCAAGTAAATGTTGTGTTATTTATTTTCATGATTGCCTAATATGCTATAATGTTCTTAACAATTTGAACCTAATGGCGTGCCAAATTGCATTCTAAAAATAGGGCGAAAACCAAATACAAAACCAGCTAAACTGGGCTCAGAAAAAGAATTGTTACCAAAGATGTCGAAAAAATGGCGAGCTAAACACCACTGTGCCACGGCAAATGAAATGGAAATAAACAGCGATTCGACGAAGGATGTGGCTTCTTTCTGATCCTTGAAAAGACCCACTTGAGCTCTTTATGGGACTCAAATAGGTCTATTTTGAAAATTTAAATTATTTATTTTATTATTCTCAATGTATAAATTATTGAAGTTGGCTCAAGTCCAAAGTAGTTTTGGAATAGGAAATCTAGAGCCTCCATTACAGTAGGGCCTCACTTTTTTTAGCTATTATTTTAGTTTAGATTTTCTAATTAGGAGATTGCTACCACTTTTTTTTATTCAATTTATCATTTTTTGCTTTTTTTTTCTCATTTCGGTGCATTTTCTTTCTTTGAGGAGATAAATATTATGTAATTTATAATATCATTTAATCTGTAATTATAAATGCATTATAGTTGGTAGATTACTCTCTAAATATCTTACTCCAAGCGACCACCACCCCAATCGGTGGTTTTTGAGTTTTTTTTGATTATATTCACACCTTAAACTATATTGTTAAACTTATATTGAAGTGTTAAAGTTGCTATATATACTTTTTTTAATTTTCTATGTGTGTATTAAACAATTGTTTTTTTTAATTCTCACTTGTTGACAATAAGTGGAATCTATGAGAATAATTTTGAATGCTTGTTTTGGTTTGATTGGAATTGGTGGTAAAAAGGTCATTTTAATTCTAATTGGAATTGAATTGTGCTTGAATTCTTAAATAGTGATTGAATTTAATTTGAATTAAATTGTGTTAAAAGTATTTTTAGATACGAGTTATATTTAGTATTATATAATTTAAAAACAAAAAATAGTAAAATAAAATTAATTATAAAAGAATTTATCGACAGAGGGATGAGAAATTTTACTATTCTTAAGAGTAAATTTTGTCCTTTAGAGTCTGTGACTCGGTGCAATAAGTTGTTGTTGTTCTACTCTTCAAAATTTAACGGTCACTTCTCAATAAGCGTACACTCTCAAATGAGATCGTCCCGAGATCAAACAAAAAAAAGAGTACAAAAACTTATATAATAATATATTTTGTACACCAAAATGTTTAAATGAATTTTTTTCTCTTTTTTTTCACACACATTCACCCCCATATATATATATATAGTATACAAGACACATAACTGAAAGTCTGAAACCCATTTAATACATAAAATGTAATTAAAAGCCACTAATTGACCATTATAGTCTGGCAATAAAACATATCATTTATTGGGTTTTAAAGATAAAGAAACGGATAAAAAAACTTATTGTCATGACATTTAATGTTTCTTTTATAAAATATATAAAATTAGTTTTGTATTTTAAAATAAATAAATAAGTTTATATTAAAATTACAACACAATACGTTTTGCTTATGCAAATGAAAATTTACAAAATCTTATCTAAACTATGTTAATAGAATGGTTAATTAATTTATGAATAATATCAATTGACAATAATATTAATAAAATCTTATCTCGACTGAATAAATATTTAATTAATAATTTTACACCTCAAAATAAGAAAAATATATTCTAATCTAGATTATAATATACAGAGAGCTTTTATTCTATTTTTTGCCTTAAACATCGAGTTAATGTGATTTCTTTGAAGAAAATCTCCCTAGGGTGCCAAAGGAAGATTATTAAGTATTCTCGGTTTATCATGTAGTTAATATTTTGTGATATTTTTAATAATTAAATTATCACCATTTATATTTTATTAATTACTTTTTATCTCAAAATTATTTAATAAAAATAAATTATAATATCACTATCATAAAATTTATTATTGCCGAGAGCATCGTAAAATTACTCAGCCCCAAACAGTACACGGCTTTCTTTTGTAGGTTGTAGGGTTTGTTGGTCTCTGAGGCTCTTGGACCACCCGACGACATTTTGATAAACTCCCTCTGTTTATGCTTTGTTTGAGTTCAATGAAATTAGAGTTTTTTTTTGAACTTTTTTTTACATATTTTAATTAAAAGATTTTACTTTTTCAATTACTTGTAGCAAGATTAATCTAAAATGAAAAAAAACTCATATTAAATTTGAAAAAATCATTATAAACTATGATACAATCTTATGAAAAAAATCATATTTCTTGACATTCTAATAGTGAAAGATTTGACTAATAATCTTCTGTATAAGAGTTGATTTGGTAATAAAAATTATAATTTATAATTAAAAAGTCAAAAAGTATGTTCGTTTAAAAAATATGTGATTTTTAAGCCTAAAAAATTTCAATATATACTCAATGTAAATTTTCTAAAATGCCCGTCAACTCTAATGATTAGATTAACGAAAACCAATTCCATAGATCATATCAATTTATTTCGGTTTAGGTTTAAGGAGTGAAAATATTGCAAAATTTTAAATTTAATTTAATTGTTATTATTACTTTAAAATAAATGAACAAGTTCATATATTTTTTTCCTAATAAATCATATAATACTAGTGATGAAAAAATTAAAATGACTTTAACTGAAAAATCAACAATACAAACTCTGATACGACGAGAAAAACCAATAATTTTTACGAAAAATTAAAATTACTAAATTAAAAATAAAAATACTAAAATAAAAATATCATCAACAATAAAATAAATAAATTTTTATGTACAACAACTTTTACAACAGTTGATCTTATACTCTAAACTACCAAAAAAGCTTGTATAAATTGACTGAGTTGTTGAATAGGCGTGCACTAAGATATGATTATTCAATTAAATTTTTTTTATTTTTATATATAAAAAAATAAAATTAAAAATTATTATGAAAAAAATAAAAAAAAATTTACAAGCAAATAGACTTAAAAGATAAGAGTTGAAACGAGGTGTGAGAATTATGCTAATTGCTACAAGTTTAGAGGGACGGAGGAAGAAAAATAAGATAGGGAAAAAAAAAATATTGGCCCTGCTTGGGTTAAAGTTCATAATTTTTTTGTTTTTTTGTTTTTAAATTTTTATTATTTTTTAATTTTTTTAAATCGTCTCGATGAGATAAATCATAAAAGTCAACATTCTTATCGAAAGATAAATTTTTTTTCTTAAAAACAAAAATAAAAAGCATAAACTTGGCTTATTAGTTTATTTTGTCTTATTTTTATTTTTTTTGATTTTTTTATATTTTGATCAATATTTTTAATTTTTTTTCTCATTTCAATAAGAAAAGTCAATAAATATAATATAGTTTAACCAAATAATAAAATAAATTCATTAAAAAAAACTAAATTAAATAAGCAAAAGCAAGTATTCCAAACAGAGCCAGTTTATCTACCTTATTTGTTATTGAAAGCCGAAATAACTCGTAAAAAATCCACGGTGAATTAGTTCCTCATTTGATATCCAAAGCGAAAAAAAAAATTCAGTAGCAAAACTCTTAAAATCACAAAAAATTATTAAATATTTTTAAAATATTATGTAAATAAAGATACGTAATATTTTTAATAAATAAATTATT
>JAOTRH010047582.1:0-19621 GCA_034768845.1 Heliamphora exappendiculata | reverse complement strand
ATTCATTTAACCACTGCAGCTTATATGGCCTAGGATGTTTCAAGAGAGGTAAATGTAACTTTTCAACTAAAGTAGTGCTAGCGACATTAGTACAACTTCCCCCATCAATGATCATACTACAAACCTTGTTACTGATGTGCATCTAGTATGAAAAATGTTCTCCCTTTGTTGTTCCATGTCATCCTCTTTGACATGGGCACTTAAAGCACGCCTAGCCACAAGTTACTCACCCTCTACCGAATACTCCATATCATCATCACAAGCGGCCTCAGGTTGTGGAATTCGTTCATCCTCGCTCTCACTTTCAGTTTCCACCTCTCCATCAACACGTGCAATCATGGTCCTCTTATTTGGGCATTGTGAAGCTATGTGACCTACGCCCAAACAACGGATACATTTAATGTCACGATTACGAGTTTGATGTTCAGTTTTACCTTTGGTGGTGCTAGAAACTTCATCTCTCTTCTTGGGTGGTTCGGTTTTGGACTTGACAACAGCCCCGTTGTCTTTCTTCCAATCAGATCTCCATGAAGTAGATGAGCCCGGATTTTGAAGTGAACGAGCCCCTTTCCTTTTAAGTTGTCGTTCCATCTTTATTGCCATATGCACCATGTCCTCCAACTCTATGTAGTGTTGTAATTCTACTATGTTGGTAATGTCCCAGTTCAGCCCATTCTAAAACATTGCCATGGTAGCTTCTCTATCTTCTTCGATGTTAGCCCGAATCATGGCTATCTCCATCTCCTTGTAGTAATCATCCACGCTCCAATAACCTTGAGTAAGGCATTGTAACTTTTGATATAAATCCCTGTAGTAGTAACTTGGAACAAATTGCCTTCATCTCCCCCCATGTCTCAATAGGCCTCTCGTGGTTTCCCCTTCTGTTCATCACAAGTTGATCCCACCATATAATAGCATAATCAGTAAATTCAATAACGGCGAGTTTTACCTTTTTCTCCTCAGAGTAATTATGGCACTCAAAAATCAACTCAACCTTCTTCTCCCATTCCAAGTATGCTTCCGGATCATTCTTCCCTTGGAACGATAGAATCTTCATCTTGATGCTTCCTAGATTTCTGTCAACTCCATCTCGCCATCTAAGATCTCTTCGAAAATCTAGACTACCCCTCCTGCCTCTTGGTATGACCCTGCCGTCTCTGTTCAAAGGACCTTGATCCTCTTCATCGTTGAATTCAACCTCCTGGTCGTCACCAAAAGCACGCTCGTCTTGCGTTTTTTGATTTCTTCCTTCATGCCATGTAGCAATAACAGCATCTTGCTTATCCATCCGAACCCAAATTTCATTAAACACCACGTTCATGCATTCAAATTACTGTTGTATAGCCTGCAACATGAGTGCCTCTCTACGCTCGTCTGAACCTTCACCCCTGGAAGACAATTATTTGAAACTACATAAACAAGCAAATATTAGAAATAATTTCTCACACACTCCCTTTCGTGTTTGTACTCAAATAAAGTCACTCCACTTGTGTATGCATTCTTTTGGCTTTTTTTTATAATAAACTCACCCACTCTTGCCTTTTAACGCTCTTGTTTCCCTTACAAGTTCTTTAATAACTAATTGAACTTCAACCAAGGAACAACTTGTATTGTCCCAATTAGCAATAAATCCAAAAAAAAGGAAATAAAAGTGACACAGAATATACGGATGTTGGGAAGAGGAAAAGACAAACGGAAAATACCAATGATGATATACGAAATGATGATATACCAAAACAATTGGAAAAATAAGGTTCTCTATATTAGCCACATAAAGTACTTGAATATTTATTGCCAAAAAAAACTTCTTTCTCTTTTTTATTTTTTATTTTTTATAAATAAGGTTTGGCAAACCCCTAGAATGCTGCCGCCGCCACATTTTTTTTTTTTGCGCGGCTAAAACCCTGCAAAAACCCTAGCCGCCAACTCAAACCCTAGCCGCCCTCCTTATGCAACACAGGATTTCAACAAAAGATATTGATTGATTGACTGATTGATCTCAAAGATATTGATTGATTGATTGATCTCAAAAGATAATGATTTCAACACAAGATATGGATTTCAGAATCATAACAAAGTATGGCCTCCAACAAAATATTGATTGAACCTTCTTTTTTTTTAAACAAGAGAATAAAAACAAATGGACTCAAGCAAAGATTAAAAACAAGGAATTGACAAGAATTAAGAACGACGCTAAACAAGAAGGAATAAAAGAGAATAAGGATCAAGAAAAAATAAAGAATTAAGAACGACAAGAACGATACCTAGAAAATGCCTCGAAAAAACCCAAAACAAAGAACATAAAGGATAGATAAACCGGAATTGAAGACTGGGCTTTGATACCAAATAATGTGAACCCGCAAGGATTTGTATTCCCTTGAACCCACGAACAATTTGAACTAAACCCAAGAACATCAAAATCAAGTCAAGGAACAAATCTTGACCCGTTGAACTCTTGTTTCAAGAACCAAGACTGTAGCTAGGACGTCGCAAGGAAGAAACCTTGATAAGTCCTTTAGTTCATCAAGAACTATAAGAGAAACTTTCTCTCAAATAAAATTTTATTTCACTTTATTCATGTCAAAATAAAACATGGAGGCTGCTTTATATAGGAGAAGGTTGGAAGCAATTCTTTGTTTCTAAGCAATGTGGGATAACATGTGCTAGGATTGCACCAATCCTTGCTAGCCAAAACTAAACCTAACTAAATCCAATCATGGGCTGGCCGAAATAGCTTAGGCCCAAACCCTTATTCTTCTTGTAATAATTAAAAGCAAAACCCAACATATTAAATAGTCTAACAAGCCCATAAACATGAATGTTAAACTCCAAAACATTAGGTTGTGCATCTCTCCGTAGCTTGTATCACATGAAGTGGAGGAAGTTCTACTTCTTGTGATACCATCTTAAACGATGAATTCTTGTATAATAAATTGGCATGCTCGGTCCAAACAGATTGCACCAATCATTGCATTGTGTCCTTGATCTTCCTTGCTCTTAATCTTGTGATTGGCCCTTCTGGGACTTGCAACGGTTCTCCGAGACTCTGTCCACCACCTCTAAGATCACCTTGATTCCCAACACATATGGTGGTATAAACACACTTGACATATTACCAAAGTGTTAGCACATGGCATGCACGGGTCATATGTAGTTGTAGAAGTTGTCATGTTGGGTGGTAGAAGTTATCACATATGGTGGTAGAAACACACTTGATCTATGACCAAAGTAGTACCACGTGGCATGGAATTGTCACATTCAGTGGTAGAAATTATCATGTCCAGTGGTAGAAAAGGTCACATAAGGTGGTAGAAACACACTTGACATATGACCGAAGTGTTAGCACATAGCATGCAAGTGTCATATCTAGTTGTAGAAATTGTCATATTTCGTGGTAGAAGTTGTCGCGTATGGTAGTAGAAACACACTTATCCAATGACCAAAGTCGTACCACGTGGCATGGAAGGGTCACATTCAGTGGAAGAAGCTGTCATGTTTACTGGTAGAAGTGGTCACATATGGTGGTATAAACACACTTGACATATGACCAAAGTGTTAGCACATGGCATGCGAGTGTCATATATAGTTGTAGAAGTTGTCATGTTAGGTGATAAGTGGTCTCATAAGGTAGTAGAAACACACTTGACCTATGACCAAAGTGTAAGCACGTGGCATGCAAGGCTCATATATAGTTGTAGAAGTTGTCATGTTTGGTGGAAGAAGTTGTCACATGTAGTGGTAGAAACACACTTGACCTATGACCAAAGTTGTACCACATGGCATGGAAAGATCACATTCAGTGAAAGAAAGTTGTCGTGTCCAGTGGTAGAAGTGGTCACATATGGTGGTAGAAATGCACTTGACATATGACCAAAGTGTTAGCACATAGCATGCAAGGGTCATATCTAGTTGTACAAGTTGTCATGTTAGAAGGTCGAAATGGTCACATATAGTGGTAGAAATACACTTGTCCTATGACCAAAGTGTTAGCACACGGCATCCAAGTGTCACATTCGGTGGTAGAAGTTGTCATCTAATGTTGTAGAAGTGGTCACAATACGTGGTAGAAATACACATGATCTACGACTTAAGTTTTCACACAAGGCTTCCAAGTGTCATATTGAGTGGTAGAAATTGTCATCCTTGGTGGTAGAAGTGGTCATATATGGTGGTAGAAATACACTTGACCTATGACCAAAGTCTTATCACGTGGCATGGAAGGGTCACATGTAGTTGTAGAAGTTTTTTTTTTTGTAATTAATTGTAAAATAAAAGAAAAGAAAAAATGTACATGTTTCCAAGGGGCATACCTCAGGTAGTTACGTCACTTACCGACATAACAAAAAAAGAAAACTAACAACAACTATGACACTTAACCCCACCTAACGACGGCGCACATAACTAGAAAACAAAACCATATATACCCTACGTGGATATGAGACAACAAAAGTACAAACTCGCCCAAGCACAACCTGCATGGTTAGGATGCCACCCAAAAAGTACCTCAGCTGGCTAAACCCAAAATAACTGAAAATAGAAGCCAATGCCAAAGCTAACTTCCCAATATCGAACAAGCTAGGATTATTGAAATTTCTTAATTCCTGCTGAAGATCGGGTCCTCGATATGGTCACAGGTTCCAAAATTCAGGAAAGAAAAAGAGAGGGTAACATCCAACAAGAGCATTCAGAGGACAGTCGGCACCTATAACCCAAACTGCTCAGCAATAAAAATCGGTCCTTAACAGTGCCAAGAAGGCATCCAAACCCCACAAGCGAGGGAAGTCAAAGAAACAAATTCTTTGCGCAAGAGAATCTTCAGTCGAAAAACCATCGAGCCTATCTTCGCATCCAAGCGAGTAAAATTAAGCACCTCCCTAAAATGTAAAAATCCAATAAGATCATTGAGCACCAAAACAAATTCCAAAGCCCATCCAAGCAAAACAACAAGATCGGATAACACCTCGCAATCAGCTTCACCAAAAAACATCGCAAACATTATCGCATCCGGTTATTTCAAACTCGTGTGTAGCACCTGCTTACTTCAAACCACTAAGGCAGCTTAGCAACAGAACCCCAACTCACTGAACTGTAGCTTTAAGCTGTAAACCTGCTAAACAACAATCAATGCGCCACTTTTCAGAAGATGGGCCCACACACCCCTAACAGCTAGGCGAAACACACGCGCGTTAACCAAGCGTGTCCCTCCCGTCATCTTCTTCAAGCAATTCATTGAAGCAATTTTAGGATCACAAATCCACACATCAGACCACAAAACCACTCATCAGACCACAAAACTGCCACTAGTTTTGCAAAATAGTGTCATCGCTAAACGCGTAGCTTGACAGCACGAGGGCTCCAGTTCCATACAGAGTCCTCCCCTGCCTCTTCAGAACATCGACGACGTCCTTGGTGGTCAGCGTCTTCCTCTGCGCGTGCTCGGTGTAGGTCACGGCGTCGCGAATGACGTTCTCGAGGAAGAGCGTCGCGAGTCGTTTGCTGATCCGCTTCACTCCACCCCGCCACGCAAGGCGGCGAATCACCGGCTTGGTGATGCCCTGAATGTAGTCACGGAGGACTTTCTGGTGACGCGTGGCTCCTCCCTTACCCAAACCCTTGCCCAATTCCTTGTCGCCCTTTCCCCTTCTGGACATTTTCTAGCACAACTTCTCTGAAGCAACTGGAACTTTTATTTTCAAAAACAAACTCAAACTAGAATATCCATGGGAACCGTGATTTGGAGAGGTAGAAATCTTCAAAACACAAAAAAAAACATAAGCACGCTCCAGCGCCAACACTCCATAGTACTCTCAGATACACCCCACCATTGCTATGGGTGTGATCCTAGTTGTAGAAGTTGTCATGTTTAGTGGTAGAAGTTGTCACATATGGTTGTAGAAACACGTGTCCTATAACCAAAGTCGTAGCACGTGGCATGGAAGGGTCACATTCAGTGGTACAAGCAGTCATTTTTAGTGGTAGAAGTGGACATATATGGTTGTAGAAACACACTTGAAAAATGACCAAAGTGTTTTTACATGGTATGGAAGGGTCACATTTAGTGGTAGAAGTTATCATATTGGGTTGTAGAAGTGGCCACAAATGGTGGTAGAACCACACTTGACCTATGACCTAAGTGTTAGCTCATATCATGCAAGAGTCATATCTAGTGATAGAAGTTATCATATTGGTTGATAGAAGTGGTCATATATGGTTGTTGAAGCATACTTGACCGATGACCAATGTCATACCATATGGCATGGAAGGTTCACATTTAGTGGTAGAAGTTGTCATGTTCAGTGGACGAAGTGGTCACAATTTGTGGTAGAAACACACTTGACCAATTACATAAGTTTTATCCTTTGGCTTTCAAGTGTCATTTCTAGTGGTAGAAGTTGTCATTCTTTGTGGTAGATGTGGTCACATATGGGGGTATCAACACACTTGTCATATGACCAAAGTGTTAGCACATGGCATGCGAGTATCATATCTAGTTGTAAAAGTTGTCAAGTTGGGTGGTAGAAGTTATCATATATGGTGGTAGAAGCAATCTTATCCTATGACTAAAGTCGGACCACGTGTCGTGGAACGGTCACATTTAGTGGTAGAAGATGTAATGTTGAGTGGTAGAAGTCGTCACAAATGCTGATAGAAACACCCTTGACCTATGATCAAAGATTTAGCATATGGCATCCATATGTCACATTCAGTGGTAGAATAGGTCATAATTGGTGGGAGAAACACACTAGACCTATTACATAAGTTTTGCAAAGGTGCATCCAAGTGTCATATCAAGTGGTAGAAGTTTTCATACATGATGGTAGAAGTGGTCACATATGGTGGTATAAACACATTTAACCTGTGACCAAAGTCTTACCACGTGGCATGGAAGGGTCACATTCAGTGGTAGAAGTTGTCAAGTTTAGTGGTAGAAGTAATCACATAAGGCGGTATAAAGACACTTGACATATGACCAAAGTGTTAGCACATGGCTTGCAGAGATCGTATATAGTTGTAGAAGGGTCCTGTTTGGTGGTAGAAATTATCACATACGGTGGTAGAAACACACTTGACCTAAAACCGAAGTTGTACCACGTGGCATAGAAGGGTCACATTTAGTGGAAGAAGTTGTCATGTCTAGGGGTTGAAGAGATCACATATGGTAGTAGAAACAAACTTGACATATGACCAAAGTGTTAGCACATGGCTTGCAAGAATCTAATTGTAGAAGTCCTATTGGGGGTAGAATTAGTCACATATGGTGGTAAAAACACACTAGACCTATGACCAAAGTGTTAGCACAAGGCATCCATGTGTCACTTCGGTGGCAAAAGTTTTCATCTTATGTTGTAGAACTGGTCATAATTGGAGGTAGAAACACACTTTACCTATTACGTAAGTTTTCCAACAGGGGTTCCAAGTGTCATATCATGGGCTAGAAGTTGTCATACTTGGTCGTAGAAGTGGTCACATATGGTGGTATAAACACACTTGACTTATGACCAAAGTCTTACCATATGGCACGGAAAAGTCACATTTAGTGGTAGAAGTTGTCATCATTAGTGGTAGAAGTGCTCACATATGGTGGTATAAACACACATCACATATATCATCAAAGAGTTAGCACTTTCCATGCAAGGATCATATATAGTTGTAGAATTTGTGATGTTGGGTGGAAAAATTAGTCCCATATAGTGGTAGAAGCACACTTGACCTATGACCAATGTTGTACCACGTGGTATGGATGGGTCACATTCAGAGGTAGAAGTTGTCATGTTAAGTGGGAGAAGTCGTCACATATGGTGGTAGAAACACCCTTGACCTATGACCATGGTGACAGGTCGTCACATTCAGTGACCAAAGTGTTAGCACATTGTATGCAAGGGTCAAATATAGTTGTAGAAGTTGTGATGTTGGGTGGCAGAAGTAGTGACATATGGTGGTAGAAACACACCTGACCTATTACCAAAGTTGTAACACGTGGCATGGAAGGATCACATTTAGTGGTAGAAGTTATCATGTCCAGTGGTAAAGGTGGTCACATATGGTGGTAGAATCACACTTGACATATGACCAAAGTGTTAGCACATATCATGCAAGGGTCATATCTAGTTGTAGAAGTTGTCATGTTAGGAGGTAGAAATGGTCACATATGGTGGTAGAAATACACTGGACCAATGACCAAAGTGTTAGCACACGGCACCCAAGTGTCACATTCGGGGATAGAAGTCGTCATCTAATGTTGTAGATGTCTTCAGAATACGTGGTAGAAATACAAAGGTCATATCAAGTGGTAGAAGTTGTCAAACTTGGTGGTAGAAGTGATCACAAAAGGTGGTACAAGCACCCTTGACCTATGACCAAAGTCTTACAACGTGCCATGGAAGGGTCACATTCAGTGGTAAAAGTTGTCATCCTTAGAGGTAAAATTGGTCACATATGGTGGTCTAAACACACTTGACATATGACCAAAGATTTAGCACACGGCATGCAAGGGTCACATATAGTTGTAGAAGTTGTGATGTTGGGTGGTAACTGTAGTCACATAAGGTGGTGGAAACACAATAGACCAATGACCAAAGTTGTACCGCGTAGCTTAGAAGTGTCACATTCTGTGGTAGAAGTTGTCATGTTGAGTGAGAGAATTGGTCACATATGGTGGTAGAAACACCCTTGACTCATGACCATAGTGTTGGCATCAGGCATCCATGTGTCACATTCGGTGGTAGATGTTTAGATCTTATATGGTTGAAGTGGTCATAATTTGTGGTAGAAACACATTTGACATATTACATCAGTTTTGCAACAGGGCATCCAAGAGTCATATCAAGTGGTAGAAGTTATCATACTTGGTGGTAGAAGTGGTTACATATGATGGTATAAACACACTTGACCTATGACCAAAGTCTTACCACGTGGCATGAAAATGTCACAATCAGTGGTAGAAGTTGTCATCCTTAGAGGTAGAAGTGGCCACATATGGTGGTATAAACGCACTAGAGATATGACCAAAGTGTTAGCACATGGCATGCAAGGGTCATATATAGTTGTAGATGTTGTATTGTTTGGTGGTAGAAGTTACCACATATGGTGGTAGAAACACACTTGACCTATGGACCCTAGTTGTACCACGTGGCCTGCAATGGTCACATTCAGTGAAAGAAATTGTCATGTCTCGTGGAAGAAGGGGTCACATATGGTGGTAGAAACACACTTGACATATGACCAATGTGTTAGCACATGCCATGCAAGTGTGATATCTAATGGGCTTCCATGTGTAATATCTAGTTGTAGAAGTTGCCATCTTATGTTGTAGAAGTGGTCATAATTGGTGGTAGACACAATTTGACCTATTACAAATGTTTTCCCGCGTGGCTTCCAAGTCGCATATCGAGTGGTTGAAGTTTTCATCTTTAGTGATAGAAGTGGTCACGTATGTTGGTATAAAAACACTTTACATATGACCAAAGTAGTTGCTGCTCGCATGCAAAGGTCATATCAAGTGGTAGAAGTTGTCAAACTTGGTGGTAGAAGTGGTCACAAAAGGTGGTACAAGCACCCTTGACCTATGACCAAAGTCTTAGAACGTGCCATGGAAGGGTCACATTCAGTGGTAAAAGTTGTCATCCTTAGAGGTAAAATTGGTCACATATGGTCGTCTAAACACACTTGACATATGACCAAAGATTTAGCACACGGCATGCAAGGGTCACATATAGTTGTAGAAGTTGTGATGTTGGGTGGTAACTGTAGTCACATAAGGTGGTGGAAACACAATAGACCAATGACCAAAGTTGTACCGCGTAGCTTAGAAGTGTCACATTCTGTGGTAGAAGTTGTCATGTTGAGTGAGAGAATTGGTCACATATGGTGGTAGAAACACCCTTGACTCATGACCATAGTGTTGGCATCAGGCATCCATGTGTCACATTCGGTGGTAGATGTTTAGATCTTATATGGTTGAAGTGGTCATAATTTGTGGTAGAAACACATTTGACATATTACATCAGTTTTGCAACAGGGCATCCAAGAGTCATATCAAGTGGTAGAAGTTATCATACTTGGTGGTAGAAGTGGTTACATATGATGGTATAAACACACTTGACCTATGACCAAAGTCTTACCACGTGGCATGAAAATGTCACAATCAGTGGTAGAAGTTGTCATCCTTAGAGGTAGAAGTGGCCACATATGGTGGTATAAACGCACTAGAGATATGACCAAAGTGTTAGCACATGGCATGCAAGGGTCATATATAGTTGTAGATGTTGTATTGTTTGGTGGTAGAAGTTACCACATATGGTGGTAGAAACACACTTGACCTATGGACCATAGTTGTACCACGTGGCTTGCACTGGTCACAGTCAGTGGAAGAAATTGTCATGTCTCGTGGTAGAAGGGGTCACATATGGTGGTAGAAACACACTTGACGTATGACCAATGTGTTAGCACATGCCATGCAAGTGTGATATCTAATTATAGAAGTTGTCATGTTTGGTGGGAGAAGTTGTCACATATGGTAGCAGAAACACACTTAACCTATGAACAAAGTTGTACCACGTGTCATGGAAAAGTCAAATTCAATGGTAGAAATTGTCATGTTGAGTGGGAGAAGTCGTCACATATGGTGGTAGAAGCACTCTTGACCTATGACCAAACATTTAGCACATGGCAAGCAAGGGTCATATATAGTTGTAGAAGTTGTCAAGTTGGGTGGTACAAGTTGTCACATATGGGGATGGAAACACACTTATCCTATGACCAAAGTTGTAACACGTGGCATGGAAGGGTCACATTCAGTGGTAGAAGTTTTCATGTCTAGTGGTAGAAGTGGGCACATAAGGTGGGTAGAAACACACACATGACATTTGACCAAAGAGTTAGCACATGGCGTGCAATGGTCATTTCTAGTTATAAAAGTTGTCATGTTGGGTGGTAGAAATAGTCAAATATGGTGGTAGACACACACTTGACCTTTGACCAAAGTTGTACCTCGTGGCACGGAAGTGTCACATTCAGTGGTAGAAGTTGTCATGTTGGGTGGGAGAAGTCGTCACATATGGAGGTAGAAACACCGTTGACCTGTGACCATAGTGTTAGCACAGGGCATCCATGTATCACATTCGGTGGTAGAAGTTTTCATCTTATGTTGTAGAAGTAGTCATAATTGGTGGTAGAAACACACTTGACCTATTAAATAAGTTTTGCAATGGGGCTTCCAAGTCTCATAAGTAGTTGTAAAAGTTGATATATTACGTTGTAGAAGTGGTCATAATAGGTGGTAGAAACACATTTGACCCATTACATAAGTTTTCCCACTTGGCTTCCGACTGTCATGTCCAGTGGTAGAAGTTGTCATCCTTAGTTATAAAAGTGGTCACATGTGGTGGTACAAATATACTTTACGTATGACAAAAGTGTTAGCGACTGGCATGCGAAGATCTTATCAAGTGGTAGAAGTAGTCAAACATGGTGGTAGAAGTGTTTACATAGGGTGGTATAAACACAATTGACCTATGACCAAAGTCTTACCACGTGGCATGGAAGGGGCACATTCAATGGTAGAAGTTGTCATCCTTAGTGATATAAGTGGTCACATAGGGTGGCATAAACATACTTGATATATGACTAAAGAGTTAGCACATGGCATGCAAGGGTCATGTATAGTTGTAGAAGTTGTCATGTTAGGTGGTAGAAGTTGTCACATAGGGCAGTAGAAATACACTAAACCTATGATCAAAGTGTTAGCACATGGTATTCAAGGGTCGTATCTACTTGTGCAGGTTGTCGTGTTGGGTGGTAGAAGTAGTCATATCGGATGGTAGAAACACATTTGACATATAACCAAAGTGTTTGCACATGTCATGCAAGTGTCATATCTAGTTCTAGAAATTGTCTTGTTGGGTGGTAAAAGTTGTCACATATGGTTGTAGAGACACGCTTGTCCGATGACCAAAGTCGTGCCACGTAGCATGGTAGGGTCACATTTAGTGGTAGAAACTGTCATGTTTAGAGGTAGAAATGGTCACATTGGGTGGTATATACACACTAGGCATACGACCAAAGTGTTAGCACATGGCATGCTACGGTCATATATAGCAGTAGAAGTTGTCATGTTTCGTGGTAGAAGTTGTCACATATGGTGGTAGAAATACACGTGATCTATGACCAAAGTGTTAGCACACAAAATTTCAGTGTCACATTTGGTGGTAGAAGTTGTCATGTCTAGTGGTAGAAGTGGTCACATACGGTGGAAGAAACGCACTTGACATATATCCAAAATGTTACCACATGGCATGCAAGGGTCATATCTAGTTGTTCAAGTTGTCATGTTGGGTGGTAGAAATGGTCACATTTGGTGGTAGAAACACACTTGACCTATGACTAAAGTTGTTCCATGTGGCAAGGAAGGGTCACATTTAGTGGTAGAATTTGTCATGTTGAGTGGGAGAAGTGGTCACATATGGTGGTAGAAACACCCTTAACCTTTGACCAAATTGTTATAATTGATGGTAAAAACACACTTGACCTATTATTACATAAGTTTTGCGATGGGGCTACCAAGTGTCATATCTAGTTGTAGAAGTTGTCATCTTATGTTATAGAAGTGGTCAACCCTAGTGGGAGAAACATATTTGACCTATTACATAAGTTTTCCCGCGTGGCTTCCAAGTGTGATATCTTGTGGTCGAGCTTGCCATCCTTAGTGGTAGAAGTGGTGACATTTGGTGGTATAAACACACTTTACATATGACCAAAGTGTTAGCTGCAGGCATGCAAAGGTGAAATCAAGTGGTAGAAGTTGTCAAACTGGGTGGTAGAAGTGGTCACATATGGTGATATGAACACACTTGACCTATGACCAAAGTCTTACCACATGGGATGAAAGGATCACATTTAGTGGAAGATGTTGTCATCCTCAGTGGCAGAAGAGGTCACATATGGTGATGTAAACACACTTGACATACGACCAAAGAGTTAGCACAAGGCGTGCAAGGGTCTTATATAGTTGTAAAAGTTGTGATGCTGGGTGGAAGAAGTAGTCACAAATAGTGGTAGAAACGCACTTGACCAATGACCAAAATTGTACGACGAGGCATGGAAGGGTCAGATTCTGTGGTAGAAGTTGTCATGTCTAGTTATAGAAGGGGTCACATATGATGGTTGAAACACATTTAACATATGACCAAAGTGATAGAACATGGCATGCTAGTGTCATATATAGTTGTAAAAGTTGTCATGTTTGGTGGTAGAAGTTGTCACATATGGTTGTAGAAACATACTTGTCCTATGACCAATGTCGTACCACGTGGCATGGAAGGGTCGCATTTAGTGGTAGAAGCAGACATGTTTTGTCGTAGAAATGGTCACATATTGTGGTATATACACAGTTGAAATATGACCAAAGTGTTAGCACATGGCATGCAAGGGTGGTAGAAGCACACTTGACCAATGACTAATGTTGTACCACGTGGCATGGAAGGCTCACATTCGGAGGTAGATGTTGTCATGTCCAGGGGCAGAAGTGGTCACATACAGTGGTAGAAACACACTTGACATATGACCAAAGTGTTAGCATATGGCATGCTAGGGTCATATCTAGTTATACAAGTTGTCGTGTTGGGTGGTTGATGTAGCCACATATGGTGATAGTAACACACTTGACCTATGACTAAAGTTGTGCAACGTGGCATGAAAGGGTCACATTTGGTGGTAGAAGTTGTCATGCTGAGTGAGAGAAGTCGTCACATATGGTGGTAGAAACACCCTTAAACGATTACTAAAGTGTTAGCACAGGGCATACATGTGTCACATTAAATAATAGGTGGTAGAAGTTTTCATCTTACGTATTTGGATTGGTCATAATTGGTAGTAGAAACACACTTGACCTATTAAATAAGTTTTTCAATTGGGCTTCCAAGTGTCATATCTAGTCGTCATCCTTTGTGGTAGAAGCGGTCATGTTTAGTGGTAGCAGTGGTCACATAGAGTGGTATATACATACTTGACATATGACCAAAGTGTTAACACATGGCATGCAAGGGTCATATACAGTTGCAGAACATATCAGGTTTGGTGGATGAAGTTGTCACATATGGTAGTAGAAACACACTTGACCTATGTCGAAAGTTGTACCACGTGGCATGGAAGAGTCACATTCAGAGGTAGAAGTTGTACCACGTGTTAGCATAGGGCATCCATGTGTCACATTCGGTGGTAGAAGTTTTCATATTATGTTGTTGAGGTGGTCATAATTGGTGGTTGAAATACACTTGACCTATTTCATATGTTTTGTAGTGGGGCTTCCAATTGTCATATCTAGTTATAGAAGTTGTCATCTTATGTTGTAGAAGTGGTCAAAATAGGTGGTAGAAACACATTTGACCTATTACATAAGTTTTCCCGTGTGGCTTCCTAGTGTCATATCCAGTGGTTGAACTTGTCGTCCTTAGTGGTAGAAGTGGTCACATATGGTGGTGTAAACACACTTTACATATGACCAAAGTATTAGCTGCAGGCATGCAAAGGTCATATCAATTTGTAAAAGTTGTCAAACTTGGTGGTAGAAGTGATCACATATGGTGGTATTCTTACCACGTGGCACGGAAGGATCACATTCAGTGTTAGAAGTTGTCATCCTTAGTGATAGAAGTGGTCACATAAGGTGGTATAAGCACTCTTGACAAATGACCAAAGAGTTAGCACATGGCGTGCAAGGGTTATGTATAGGTTTAAAAGTTGTGATCTTGGGTGGTAGAAGTAGTCACATACGGCTGTAGAAACACACTTGGCCAATGACCAAAGTTGTACCACGTGGCATGGATGGTTCACATTCAGTTGTAAAAGTTGTCATGTCTAGTGATAGAAGTGGACACTTATGGGGGTAGAAACACATTTGATATATGACCAATGTGTTAGCACAAGGCATGTAAGTGACATATCTACTTGTAAAAGTTGTCATGTTGGGTGGTAGAAGTGGCATATGGTTGCAGAAACACACTTGTCCTTTGACCAAAGTCATACCACGTGGCCTGTAAGGGTCAGATTTAGTGGTAGAAGTTGTCATATTTTGTGGTAGAAGAGGTCACATATGGTGGTATAAACACACTTGACATATAACCAAAGTGTTAGCACATGGCATGCAAGAGTCATATATAGTTGTAGAAGTTGTCATGTTTGGTGGCAGAAGTTCTCACATGTGGTGTTAGAAATACACTTGACCTATGACCAAAGTGTTAGCACACGGCATCCAAGTGTCACATTCGGTGGTAGAAGTTGTCATCTAATGTTGTAGCTGTGGTCACAATACGTGGTATTGCACATGTCCTATGACTTAAGTTTTAATATAAGGCTTTCAAGTGTCATACCGAGTGGTAGAAGTTGTCATACTTGGTGGTAAAAGTATGATAGTAGAAACACACTTGACCTATGACCAAAGTCTTATCTCGTGGCATGGAAGGGTCACATGTAGTCATAAAAGTTGTCATATTTAGTGGTAGAAGATGTCAAATATGGTTGTAGAAACACACTTTACTAATGACCAAAGTGTTAGCGCATTTCATCTAAGTGTCACATTCGGTGGTAGAAGTGGTCACATATTGTGGTATCAACACACTTGTCATATGACGAAAGTGTTAGCACGTGGCAAGCAAGAGTCATATCTAGTTGTAAAAGTTGTCATGTTGGGTGGTAGAAGTATTCACATATGGTGGTAGAAACACACTTGACCTATGACCAAAGTTATCCCACGTGGTATGGAATGGTCTCATTCAGTGGAAGAGGTTGTCATTTTGAGTGGGAGAAGTCGTCACATATGGTGGTAGAAACTCCCTTGACCTATTACCAAAGTGTTAGCACAGGGCATTCATGTGTCACATTCGGTGGTACAAGTTGTCATCTTATGTCAATTGGCGATAGAAACGCACTTGACATTACATAAGTTTTTCAATGGGGCTTCTAAGTGCCATATAGTGTGGTAGAAGTATTTATACTTGGTGGTAGAAGTGGTCTCATATGCTGGTATAGACGCACTTGACATATGACCAAAGTTTTACCACATGGCGTGGAAGGGTCCCATCCAGTTGTAGAAGTTCTCATCTTTTGTTGTAGAAGTTCTCATATCCAGGGTTAGAAGTATCATCCTTCGTGGAAAAAGTGTTCACATATGGTGGTATAAACACACTTTACATATGACCAAAGTTTTGGCTGCTGAAATTCTAAGGTCATATCAAGGGGTAAAAGTTGTTAAACTTGGTGGTAGAAGTGGTCATATGTGGTGATATAAACACACTGAACCTGTGACCAAAGTCTTACCACGTGGCAGGGAAGGATCACATTCAGTGGTAGAAGTTGTCATCCTTAGTGGTAGAAGTGATCACATTTGGTGGTATTAAAACACTTGACATATGACCAAAGAGTTAGGACATGGCGGGCAAGGGTCATATATAGTTGTAAAAGTTGTGAAGTTAGGTGGTATAAGTAGTCACATATAGTGGTAGAAACACACTTGACCTATGACCAAAGTTGTACCACGTGGCATGGAAGGGTCCATTCTGTGGTAGAAGTTGTCATGTCTAGTGATAGAAGTTGTGACATATGGTGGTAGAATCACTTTTGACATATGACCAACGTGTTAGCACATGGCATGCAAGTGTCACGTCTAGTTGTAGAAGTTGTCATGTTGGGTGGTAGAAGTTGTCACATATGGTTGTAGAAACACACTTGTCCTATGACCAAACTCATACCACGTGGCATGGAAGGGTCACAATTAGTGGTAGAAGATGTCATGTTTTGTGGTAGAAGTGGTCACATATAATAGTATAAACACACTTGACATATGACCAAAGTTTTAGCACATAACATGAAAGGGTCATATATAGTTGTAAAAGTTCTCATGTTTAGTGGTAGAAGTTGTGACATATGGTGGTAGAAATACACTTTGACCTATGACCAAAGTTTTAGCACACGACATACAAGTGTCACATTCGATGGTAGAAGTTGTCATCTAATGTTGTAGCAGTGGTCACAATACGTGGTAGAAATACACAAGACCTATGACTTAAGTTTTAATACAAGGCTTCCAAGTGTCATATCGAGTAGTAGAAGTTGTCATACTTTGTTGTAGAAGTGGTCATATATAGTGATAGAAACACACTTGACCTATGACCAAAGTCTTATCACGTGGCATGGAAGGGTCACATGTAGTCGTAGAAGTTGTCATGTTCCGTGATAGAAGAGGTCAAATATGGTGGTAGAAACACACTTTACCTATGACCAAAGTGTTAGCGCATGGCGTCTATGTGTCACATTCGGTGGTAAAAATTGCCATCCTTAATGGTATAAGTGGTCACATATGGTGTTATAAACACACTTGTCATATGACCAAAGTGTTTAGCTCATGGCATGCAAGGGTCATATCTAGTTGTTGAAGTTGTCATGTTTAGTGATAGAAGTTGTCACATATTGTTGTAGAAACGCACTTGTCCTATGACCAAAGTCATACCACGTAGCATGGAAGAGTCACATTCATTGGTAGAAGCTGTCATGTTTAGTGGTAGAAGTGGTCATATATGGTGGTAGAAACACACTTGACATATGACCAAAGTGTTTGTACATGGCATGGAAGGGTCACATTCAGTGGTAGACATTGTGATGTGGGGTTGTAAAATTGGCCACATATGGTGGTAGAACTACACTTTACCTATGACCTAAGTACTTGCTCATGGCATGTAGAGTCATATCTACTGGTAGAAGTTGTCATATTGAGTGGTAGAAGTGGTCTTATATGGTTGTTGAAACTCACATGACCTAAAACCAAAGTCTTACCACATGGCATGATAGGTTCACATTTAGTGGTAGAAGTTGTCATGTTAATTGGTAAAAGTTGTCACAATTGGTGGTAGAAACACACTTGACCTATTACATAAGTTTTACCTTCTGGCTTTCAAGTGTCATCTCTAGTGGTAGAAGTTGTCATTCTTTGTGTTAGTCGTGGTCACATATGGTGGTATCAACACACTTGTCATATGACCAAAGTGTTAGCACGTGGCATGCAAAGAACATATCGTGTTGTTGAAGTTATCATGTTAGATGGTAGAAGTTGTCATGTATGGTGACAGAAACACTCTTGTCCTATGACTAAAGTCGTACCACGTGTCATGGAAGGGTCACATTCAGTAGGAAAAGTTATCACGTCTAGTGGTAGAAGTCGTCACATATGGTGGTAGAAACACCCTTCACCTTTGACCAAAGTGTTAGATCAGAGCATTCATGTGTCACATTCAGTGGTAGAAGTTGTCATCTTGTGTAGTAGAAGTGGTCATAATTTGTGATAGAAACACACTTGACATTACATAAGTTTTGCAATGGGGCTTTCAAGTGTCATATATGGTTGTAGAAATTGTCATACTTGGTGGTAGAAGTGATCACATATGGTAGTATAAACACACTTGACCTACGATCAAAGTCTTACCACGTTGCATGGAAGGGTCACGTTCAGTGGTAGAAGTTGTCATCCTTAGTGGTCATATAGTGGTATAAACACACTTCGCATATGACCGAAGTGTTAACACATGGCATGCAAGGGTCAGCTATAGCTGTAGAAGTTGTCATGTTGGGTGGTAGAAGTTGTCACATATGGTAGTAGAAACACACTTGACCTATGACCAAAGTCATACCACGTTGCATGCAAGGGTCACATTCAGTGGTAGAAATTGTCATCTCTAGTGGTAGAAGTGGTCACAATGGTTGTACAAACACACTTCACATATGATCAAAGTGTTAGCACATGGCATGTGCGTGTCATATCTAGTTGTAAATGTTGTCATGTTGGGTTGTAGAAGCTGTCACATATGGTTGTTGAAACACACTTGTCCTATGACCAAAGTCGTACCACGTGACATGGAAGGGTCACATTTTGGGGTAGAAGCTGTCATGTTTAGTGGTAGAAGTGCTCACATATAGTGGAATGAACACACTTCACATATGACCAAAGTGTTAGCACATGGCATCAAGGGTCATATATAGTTGTAGAAGTTGTCATGTTGGGTGGTAGTAATACCCTTGACCTACGACCAAAGTTGTACCAAGTGGCATGAAAGGGTCACATTCAGTGGTAGATGTTGTCATGTCTAGTGGTAGATGGGGTCACTATTGGGAATGTATACTGAAAAGTCATGCTTTTTTTTTTTTTTTTTTGGATCCCTGACATATTAATGAGAAACATTTGAGATGGTTTTGCATTTACGGTTTCATATTTACAATTGTGATGTATGAATGCATAGTCCGTATATTCTGTCTAGTATTTAACTCGGTGCGTGCTACACGGAAGATCGAGTCAAAGGTTCTGACATATTATACAGGTAGGCTCACAATCGCAATGGACTTGGACATTCCATTGGTATGATTGTAGTACATCGTTATAGTAGCCGATTTGGCTAGGTCGAACGGATCGAATTCAGGTTTTAGAAATTCGATGTTCGAGCTCGATGTGCTAGTACACTTGGAGTGTATTGAGCGGGATCAACAGGATGATCGATTCTATACTTACTATATGAATTTGATCCACATCCCGTATTATCATGTATTGCACGAACTCTTAATCCCGAAGTGATTGATTAATTGT
>JAOTRH010047571.1:0-19621 GCA_034768845.1 Heliamphora exappendiculata | reverse complement strand
CTGAATCCCTGTGTGAGTGCTTGGTGTTGGTTTTGATGGTTCATGTGGTGTGCTTGGGCAAAGGATGGATCGCAATGGAGGTTTTTATGAAAACTTTTGGAAAAAACGTGTTTATTGGAGATTTGGACCTAACCATTGGGATTGAGTCTCGCTTTCTAAAACGTTTTGATAAAATAAATAAATAAATATATATATATATATATATATATATGTTTTTACATGTTTTTGTTTGATCTCCATGGTTTCATGGATTGTATCTCATGCTTATACATGCATTGTATAACTGCATTTGAAAAAAATATTTTAAAATATTTTGTTGATCTCCATGTTAATGGATGGATCTATATACATGTATAATGTATATTTGTAAAAAGATTTTGTAGTTGATGCTACAGTTCGATTTTTAGAAAATTATCTAGATGTACCGGGATGATCGGTATTTGGCACGAATTGCCCTCGGTGTAAGTCTGAAAACGTGCGCAGCGTAGGTACTCAGGTCCTTCGGGTTAGTCCCTATAAATTGAGATGATTGAGTGCTCAGTTCCCTCGAGTTATCGTCTGTAATTTAAGTGGTTCGTCGTGGTGCTCCGTATAGAACTTGTCATTACCTAGCAGGTCTTAAATGATTCAGGACTAGGTAATTGGTAGAAGTCTATAGTTGTTACCTCTATCCCATTGTGTTGGAGTCGGTACATAGGATCATACTCTTCTTCTTTTCCACGATAGTATATTCCATGAGCGAACGATGATTTTGATTTCTGCTTTTCCGTAACTATGGTTGGTTATTTGTAATATTTGCATCACATGGTCTAAAAGATGAAAACAAGGTTTTATGTTAATGAAACCGTTTGGGGAGACTTGTGTAGTCTGATGGAAAAAACTTGAAGGTTTAGGATGGAAAACCTGTTTTGGTTTTGTGGTTGAGTTTGCTCCCATCATATGATTGTCTATTCCTGCTTTACAACTTATTATCTGTTTCTATTGAGTTTCGGCTTAAGGGGTGAAAATTTTTTGTAAAACTATTTTCAGGTGATGCTATGGATGAGGAGTAGCTTTGGTGGTGCCCGTGGTGGCTGAAGATTTTTATAGTTTTATTTTTTAGTATGCATGTTCCTGAATGCAGGTTTTGTACGCCGTAAGGCGATATACTGTATGCATGTTAGAATTGTATGCCGTTTTTATATGAGAGATATACTTGTTGGGTGTTCTATTAGTTTCAACAGGCGAATTTTAATGTATAAAAAATTTTATTTTCATATAAAACTGGTGTTTGATGAATTTTCACGTGACTTCGAATTTTAGGGCGTGACAAGAGGAGCACGCGAATTGGGATTGGGCAGCACGCCAATTGGAGTGCATGAAATTGAGTCTTTTTACTTTTTTTATTAAAAAAATCTTTCATATTTTCAAAAATTAAAAGATAAATGCAAAACATGAAAAAAAAAATTCATATTATTTTTTTCAATTTTGTTACTTATTTTAAAATAAATATATTTTAAAATCTTTAAAAGAGTTTTTTTTTTGTCTTTACTAAACTTTTTTTTAAACTTTAATTAAAATAATTACACATTTAGATTTGTTCTATTATAAAAAAAATAAAAAACTAAAAAATTTAGAGCAATCGTAAAAACAAAAAAATTAGAAAATAAGTTTATTAACTATTTTATTATTATTTTAAGTTCGTTGATTAAGTAAAAAGTTATATTTTTTTAATCAAAGTAGATTGTTTCTCTCTTCTCATGCATCAAATGTATGAGAAGTTTTTCATATATCATAATATGATAAACTTCTCAAATATCACTATATGATAATATTTTCATATACACATGCTATTATAAATAACAAATTTCATGTCCGAAAATCACGACAAAAAATTATAGGAACAAATTAAATTTTTATTGAATTTGTAAATAGATTATAATTTCTGGTAAATTTTTAAAACAAAAGATAACAAATCATCTAATTCTTCTCTTCAAATGTTGACTCGAGAGCTTGACAACGTATTCCTAAATCAAAAAGCGAAATATCCTCCGAGTTTAGTGGAGAATGATGGAATTTGGTTGAGAACTATCTTCAGGGTTTCAAAATTTTATCTGTAGAACTCTCTAAGTTACTTTATGACTCCGAGTGTCTGATGTCAAAACTCTTTTTCATCTGGTGAATGACACACCTATTTATAGGAGCGTGGAGAACAGAGTTATGAAGAAAACTTAAACTCTTGATAATTATTTTAATTTGATTTATTTAAAAGAGATAATTATATAAACTTATAATTATCTCTTTGATTTAGTTTTTTTAAAGAGATAACTATTAAACATCATGATTATCTCTAATTTTGAAAAGATAATTATCTAGACAAACTTATAATTATTTTTTAAATTTTTTAAAGAGATAACTATTGAATATCATAATTATCTTTAATTTTGAAGAGATGATTATCTAGACAAATAATTATCTTTTCATTTAAAGAGATAATTATCTAGACAAATAACTATCTATTCGTTTAAAGACATAATTATTTATTAGTATAATTACTTTTTTTATTTATTTTTAAAAATAATTATGTACATTTAATTTAATTTAGAGAAAATATTATTTATTTTTCTCTTGTGTAAATTTCATGTACCAAATGGCTTAATTTAATTAGCCAAAAACTTGTCATATGAAAAAATACATTATTTTACACGTGGCTTGAACTAACTGTGTAATTTAATTTGAGACCGTTTTAACACGTGAAAATATTTGATTTGCTAATAATCGTGTTATATTTTTTAATCATGGAATACGTGTTATTTTGTAATTGGCTAAAATTTACATACCTACAAATGCCCCATCGAGACTTGATTACATTTTCGTAAGTAAGTCTCCAAATTTAATGAAGTTCATAACAAGTTTTTTTTTTTTTCTTAAAACCCGGCAGGATTTTGCTCCTGGCGAAGCACTTGATTTCCTTATTGGAATGAACTCCTTGGAGTGAATATTTTAATCCAACCGAAAGCTGGTATTAGAATTACAAAAGGATTTGATGTTTTGGTATTCACTGGAATTAAATTGCACCAATTTCAGCAACTTCTTCTAAGAATCCGTAGGTGATAGAATTCTTTGACTAACCAAACACTAGTCTTAGAATTGGAGAAAAAATCTATTACCTTGTATTATAAATACATGCCCAAGAGTATTATAAATACATGGCTGACAACTGGATTTTGAGTCAAGAGGAGTTTGGGAATTTGACTTCACCGGAGGTAGTTTCTTCACAACAATAGCAAGTCATGCTGCCTTCTTCTTCTTCTTCTTCTTCTTCTTTTGTTATTAAACATGATTTAATAATTTAAATTGTTCATATTTTTTTTTAAATCTAACCGATTATATAATTCATAAAAAAATCAAATTTAATTGAACTTGATTATCATATGATCTGATTATATTTGTTTTCTTTTTTTTGACATATTTTTTAAAAAAAATATTAATTAAATAAATATAATTAGATCATGTGATTAATAATATCAAATATTCTGACTTTTTTTTTTTGTCAATAATATACTCGATTAGATTTACAATGTGAACGGTTTAAAAATAAATCACAGTAAATCAGTATATCTCAAAATTAGCTCTAGAGCTTTTAACTATAACTTTTCCAAAAACTTTTTCCAGCAGCTTTGAAACCGCCTGTTTGGACCTTTTAAAAAAAACAAACAAACAAACAAACAAACAAACTCTTTTTTTCTTTTTTTTTTTTTTGTTGCTAACAACCCACCCCGCCTTTTAACAAGCTCTTTATTTTTATTTTTTGGTAGAGAAACTCTTTTTTTTTCTATCAAACTTTTTTTTTTGGCTAAAAAACTTCATTTTTTTTTCGCATGACCAAAAATACTTTTGAAGACTTGTAAGAACGAGAATTCTTTTGGAGACAGTTACTTCGTTTGACATTGGTAACTTGGTACTTCTGTTGCCGTTGGTGACTTGTTATTTCTGTCGCTATTAGTGGCTTTGTCGGTGACTTAGTTACTTTTGCCGCCATTAGTGACTTGGTTACTTTGTCATTGTTGCTGACTTGGTACTTCTGCCGCCATTAGTGACTCTGTCGGTGACTTAGTTACTTCTATCGCCGTTGGTGACTTGGTACTTCAGCCGCCATTAGTGACTCTGTTAGTAACTTAGTTACTTCTGCCGCTGTTGGTGACTTGGTTATTTTGTCGTCGTTGGTGACTTTGTACTTTTGTCGCCATTAGTAACTTTGTCGGTGACTTAGTTACTTCTGTCGCCGTTGGTGACTTGGTACTTATGCCGTCGTTCTTGAAGATGGTTTCCTTTAGTGATTATTCAATCCATGGTCAACGCTTTATTTCTATTGGTAATGAAGAAGGTGAACCCGAGAAGATAATTTTAGATCTGGCAGTCTATGATCCGATTATTGGCATTTTCACACCAGATTGGCATCCTTCTGATGACATACCGCTTCTTAAAAAATGGTACTCTTTACCATCGAAAAAATTGATGGACCACCGAGGATCTATTGTCACTTCCTCTGCATCACTACTATTGCAGTCTTCACTTCATTCCCAACATGGTGGTTCTGAACAATTCTTGGTGCTGGGTGATTGACTTAAAAATGGAGAGACTGCTTCGGAATCTCCTTTACCTGATTTCGACGAGATTTCCTATATTCCAGGGTATTGGGAGTGGTTGGAAGATGTCATCAGTCGTAATAAAAATATTCTTAATGCCACGAAGATATAGGATGGAGTTTATGCTTCCTTGTTCACATATGATCGCGATGAGAATCTGATTCGCTCATTTTGTGAGTTTTGGTGTCGTTTGACGAATACTCTCCATATTTCTCTGGGGGAATTATCCATCTCTTTATGGGACATCTGTAGAATTTCTGGCCTTCCAATTTGCGGTACTTTTTGTGATGAAGTTGTCCCATCAGCGACAGAAATAGCGAAACTTATAGAGAGCAGTGATTCACTTCTTCCCGTGAGTTGTCGGTATTTATTTTTTGCCTACTACAAGATTTATTGTGAGCATAAAGCCCATCGTGTTACTACCCATGACTGGGTAAATTTCTGGTTTAGAGGCCCACTCAGGTATGCAGAACCTCCTCGTAGGTCATACAAAAAGAGACCAAATAAGCCAAAGCTGTGCCATAATCCAACGGGTTTTATTGGTAACCCAGTACAACGGTCCAAAGAAGAGAATTGAGCTTTTGATGATTTGGCTATTGAAGACAATATATGGGAAGAAATTTATTTAGCTGCTCTGTTATCCCATTGGTTATGTATGTTCGTCTTTTCCAATAATAAGGCTGGCTATATTCGTCCCGATGTTTTCAAGATGGCCAGTAGAATGGCTCGTGGAGAAAAAGTTTCTTTAGTAGTTCTGGTACTTGCGAGCATATATCGCGGCTTGCGTGAAATTTCTTCTTCTTCAAATCCAAGCAAGTGTGGTGCCTTCTTTCCTGTTCATTATGTCTTTGGATGGCTAGCTTGGTACTTTATTACTTACTTTTTCAATGGTCGTTCTCAATGTAGTGCTCGAATGGTAAGATATGTAGGAGAAAATATGGCAAAACATTTTAATGCCACGGAAGCTCGCCAATTTTTTAAAAATGTTGACCCGTTACGTTTATCAACCTTATCTATGTGTCAAGATAAACAAATAATTTTGACAGACAACGGGCGAAATTCAAACTCTTGGAGTGACTATATTGTTAGTCTTCGCTCAAGTTACTTGACTCTTCACTTAGGTGATGAGCGTATTATTGAGCCTTACAGCTCTCACAGGTTTGCACGCCAGTTTAATTTTGGTCAGGATGTTCCTGGGAGACTAAAGAAATCCATCTGTACCGGTACTCTAGAGAAAATTGTACAATTTTGGTTATCTTGCATGAGGTTAGGCAGTCACGCCAAATTTATGGTTCCGTCACATTCCTATGACAGCCTCGCCACCATACAATATGTTGAATGGTGGACAAAATGCTCTAGTCCCTTTTGTCGAGAGATTATCAAGATTTCTAAAAAGCATTCGAAGATGACTCAATCTCCTGATGCGCAAATGAAGAAAAAGAGAATGCTTATATTGCCTTCTTCAAAATTTAAGAAAATTCCAGATTCTAAGGAAGTAGAAATTGATAAAGTTCCATCTAGGAATGTGGAAAAGGAAAGCACGAAGGCATCAGTAGCTTTAGACAGGACTTTATTGATTATTTCTGCTCCTAGACATTCTTCAGTAGTTATCGAAAACTCTAGAAAGACTATGGTGCCCCCTGAAGAAGAGAGTAGCTCCAGCAAAGATGATCGCCATTGGAAGAGAACGAAGAAAAGAGAATCACCTTCCGAGCTAGACGCGATTAACTTTAATTTGGATGAGTTTTTCCACAATGTGCCTAGCTCTTCCACTCCTTTAGAAGACTTGTAAAAACATGTAAGCTTTTTTTTTTATTATTTTTTTTTTACAATCTTTTATTTATGCAAGATTTTGTCATATTTTTCTTTTCAGCTAGGAGACTTTGACATTCCTATTAAAACTGGCGAACGAATTCCTGAGAGTAGTGATGATTTTGTTGAAGGACCCAGTTCTTTTGATATACTTGCTCACAAACATCAAGATATTAACAAGACGATCACTTTACATGTTACTGAAAAGGTTCCATCAATTGTTGTTATGCCATGACAACCTGCGCCTGCGCCCTCTGTTATTTCAACATTTCGAGGAGACGAATTGATTTCAAGTTGCCAGCGTGCTTATATTTTCTTGCTTTGGAGCAGACTTTCTCAAAAAATTGGCAAATACCGCTTGGATCAAGTTAATGCCATTGAAGAAGAAGTAGAAAATGTTCTTAAAGAGATGGACAAGGTCAATGCGGTGGACCTTTTATCTTTGAAACATTCTCTTGATGAATTTTTTCAGAATGTTCGATTGTACAACTCTTCCCCATCTTCTTCTGCAGAGAGGATGTCTAAAGAGTCGCAAACACGGTTGCTAACAGATGCTAACAATCACCTTTCTAGTATTACAATGAAGGAGATGGAGAAGTTTAATGAGACTCAAGCTCTTCAAAAGAAGCTTGTAGAAATTGATTTAAGAGAATTCAAATTAAAGAAGGAGTTGAAAGTTCTGGATGCTGAGAAGAAAGATACCAAGTCCCTGCTTTTCAAACAAGAAGAAGAGTTATCCAAATTGCAGGCTGATGTTTTAAATCTTAAAGAAAAAATCTCCACTATTGAAAGTTCCCCAATCCAAAGTGATGCCGATGTTGAATGCTTGAAGAAGATGAGAGGGTTGTTAGAATCCAATCATCAAGAGTTGATTGATTTCAAAGTTACACTCTAGATTTTTTATTTATTTATTTTTTTTATTTCTTCACTTTCCACCATGTATTAGACATTTTATTTATGAATAAATAGACTTCATTTTTTTTTCATCATTTTATTTCTTTATTGAAAATCAAGTCGACATTTTATCCTATTCTGTAAAAAATAATTAAAAACAGTATTTTTTTTTTGAAATAATTGAACTTGAAATAAAATTTCAAGTTACCTACGTACCCAAAATGGGATCAAGTCAACCGTAGTTCATGAATTTTTTTTTTAGAGGGGGTACCGTTTACAGTTTAAACTCATACGGGTCAAGAGTAACATGCATTTTGGTCTTCTCAATGATAGTATCGCTTCAAGAATTTGCCATTGATGGGCCCAACTCTTAAACCGTCTTCAGCAACCAACTTGTAAGCGCCATTTGAATAAACTTCTTGAATTGCATATGGCCCGTCCCACTTTGAAGTGAATTTATTTCTTGTTCGATGTGTAGTGATAATTGGCCTTCTCACTGCAAGCATCAAGTCTCTTTTTTGAAAAGATCGAAGACGAACTTTCTTGTTGAATGCCCTTGAGAGACAAGTTTGATAACATTCCAGACGCTGTTGTGCTTCTAGTCTCTTCTCATCTAGTGCTTCTAATTCTTCAAGACGTAGAAGAGCTTTTTTTTCATCAGTGAGACCTTCCTGAATGGCAAACCTCATAGATGAAATTCGGCGTTCAAGAGAAAGAACTGCTTCAACCCCATACACCAATGCATAAGGAGTAACTTGCGTAGATGTTCGATGAGTAGTTCGATATGCCCATAGAGCTTCTTCAATTCTCTCATGCCAATCTCTTTTTGACTTAGCCACCACTTTCTTCAGTAAATTGCAAAGGGTTTTATTAAATGCTTCTGCCAAACCATTTGCTAGTGCGTTATACATGGAAGAATTGTGGTCTTGAAACCAAACTCCTCACAAAGCTTATTCATCAAGCTATTGTAAAAAGGTTTTCCATTGTCTGTGATGATGCGCGGCACACCATACCTAAATATGATATGAGTGCGGATGAAGTCCACCACGGTTTCTTTTTTCACTTCTCTTAATGGCACAGCTTTGGTCCATTTCAAGAAATAATCAGTGGCTGCCAGAATATAAAGATGACCAGTCGAAGATTTTGTCATTGGTCCAACTACATTTAATCCCCATGCATTGAAGGGCCAGGAGGCGACAATCGGATGAAGTGGTTTAGGCGGTTGATGTATGAAGTTAGCGTGGAATTGACAAGGTTGACATCTTTTTGTATACTCCATGCAATCCTTGACCATGGTGGGCCAGTATTATCCCATCATTTTGATTCGAAAATTGAGTTTTGGGCCTGATTGATGAGCACCACATATACCTGAATAAGCTTTTTCTTATGCTTGTATTGCTTCAACTTCACCTAAGCAACGGAGAAACAATCCTTCAAAAGAACGACGATAAAGCGTGCCTTTGTAGTAGATAAACCGCGGAGCACGACGCTTTACATCGATTTTTCTATGTGGATCATCAGGTAATTTTTCGTGTTGCAAGTAATCAACGAGTGGTTGTCGCCAATCCTCTTTCTCAACTTCAAAGACTGAGATGACGTTGACGTTTCTCTCATCATTTTCTCCACTATCCAAAATTGGAGGGATTACCCATCTTTGACATACTGGTACTTGTGCTTCTTGGTCTGAAAACGAGAGAGTTGATGCAAGCTTTGCAAGTGCGTCGACCTGCCTATTCTCATTCCTTGGCACGTGCTCTAGAGTGACACCGCCTAGCCATTCAATTAGACGTGTTGCGTAATTATGATAAGGCACCAATTCTGGTTTTCTTACTTCATAAGTATTAAGGATTTGATTGATTATCAATTTTGAATCCCCGTATACTTTGAGCTGCAGTTGCTTTGTGTCGACGGCCATTTCCAGACCTAGAATCAAAGCTTGGTACTCAGCCTCATTATTTATACAACGATGCATGAGAGTGAAAGCATACGGCAATACGTCTCATTCTGGCGTGATGAATACCATACCAGCTCTTGCACCATCTTGATGAGCTGCTCCATCAAAATACATCCTCCATGATGGTCGTATTTCAATGAATAGTACGTCTTCGTCTGGAAACTCTTCTGATAATTCCCAATCAGCAGGGATGGGATGATCAGCTAGGAAAGTCAGCTAAGGCTTGCCCCTTAATAGCCTTTTGAGGCACATAAATGATTTCAAATTCTTAAAGAAAAAGGGACCATCTGGCTAATCTATCAAACAATGCTGGCTTGCTCATGATGTATTTAACAGGGTTAGCTTTAGAGATTAAACGAACCGAATGCGCTTGAAAATAATGGTGTAACTTTTGAATGGAAAAGATTAATGCTAAGCACATCTTCTCAATCGGTGAATAATTCAGCTCGTTATGAGTCATCATCCTACTCAAGTAATAAAGAGAATTCTCTTTTCCTTTGTCGTTTTCTTGAGCAAGGAGTGCCCCTATTGAGTGTTCTTGTGCAGCAATATACAAGATGAGCGGTCGTCCGGGAATAGGAGCAGCCAAAACAGGAGACTTCGTCAAATATGTCTTGATACTTTTGAAAGCATTGTTGCAAGATTCATCCCATTTGAAAGGAATCCCCTTTTTCATGAGATGACTGAATGGTTGGCAACGACCCGCCAAGTTTGATATGAACCGGCAAAGGTAAGCTAATCGCCCTTGTAAAATTTTAAGCTCGTGAATGTTTCAAGGCTCGGGCATCTTCAAAATTGCATGAATTTTAGTCTGATCGATCTCTATACCACGATGTCGTACAATGAAACCAAGAAACTTTTCAGATGTAACGCCAAATGCACACTTTAAGGGATTCATTTTGAGTTGGTATCGACGCAATCGCTCGAAAGTTTTTCTCAGATCCTGAAGGTGATGATCTCACTTTCTAGTTTTTACTATCAAATCATCAACGTAACACTCGACATTCTTGTAGAGCATATCATCAAAGATTTTCTGCATTGCCCTTTGGTAAGTAGTGCTAGCATTCTTCAATCCAAAAGGCATCACTTTATAACAGTAGAAACCTTTCGGTGTACAAAAAGCAGTGAACTCTTCATCTCGTGGTGCCATACGAATTTAATTGTAACCTGAAGAGCCATCCATGAAGGATAAAGCTTCATGTCTAGTGGTAGCGTCAACCAAGAGCTCAGTTATTGGAAGTGGGAAGTCATCCTTGGGACATGCATTGTTAAGGTCTCGGAAGTCGACGCAAAGTCGAATTTGTCCATTTTTCTTTTTGATAGGCACAATGCTTGAAATCCATGTTGGGTACTTAACTTCTCGAATTAATCCTGCCTTAATAAGCTTATTAACTTCTACTTCAATTTTGGGTACGAGTTCTGGTCGAAATCGTCGTTGAGCTTGTTTGATCGGTCGAACCCCATGCTTTATTGCCAGATGATGAACAGCTACCTTAGGATCTAATACTGGCATTTCTTTATCGCCCAGGCAAAGACATCTCTGTACTCATGAAGAAGCTCAACATAAGACCTTTCTTCCTTTGGCGTCAAAAGGGCACTAATGTATATCAGTTTTGGGTCGTCTGGTGAACCCAAATCGATTTTTTTAAGGTCGTCAACTGTGAATTTAATGCGTTCTTCAAACACAAGGGGAGCATCTTCAGCATCTTCTTCCGGTTGAACTTCGTTAGTGCTTGCAGTGATATAGAAAGAAGTAACAATTTCCTCCTCCTTGAAAGGATTGTTAGATTCATCATGATATCTTCTGGTGACTACCACTGTTTGTCGCCTTACTTTCAGCATGTCATCAGCCTCTACGATTAGAGTGGATCGTCGTCTCATACGAGAAGGTACTTTACTTTGGATATCTCTGTCATCTGTCAAAATCAGAGCTTCTTCGTGCCGCTTAGAAATTGACTTATTATCACTTCGTGACACTCCCAATCTATTGTGAGCGGATTTCTTCATATTAACTTTGGTAGAAACTTCATTTGATGCCCCCAATCGATCAAAAATTGAGTTTTTGCTTTTGTATCACCCAGACGATTGAAGACCGATGGTTTCTCTCTTATTGGCACACTGTCTTTATCAAAGATTGAACCTTTTGCTTTCGCATCACCCAGACGATCAAAGACAGAGAGTATATCTTCTAAATGAGAAGTTAACCCTTCTTTATCTGTACCACCTAAGCGATCGAAGACAGAAGAGTTTTTTTAGATTGATCCATCACTTTCATCTTCATCAGCAGTAATGTATTGAGTATTTGATCTTTTCAAAACAAAACGTACTGGAGCTGATGAAGTATACCCGAGGCCTGCCTTAGGATTCTAGACAGCGTATCCCTTTTGTCTAAGCATCTTTTGAGTTGAATTCAAACCACGAACTTTTTCACCAGTTACTTTAGGTAAGAGCTTTCCCAAAGTAAACGAGCTTTGAAAGTTATGCCCAGCCATTGCCAAAAGTTTATAGGCATTTGGATCAAAGCCTTCTTCTGTCCGCTTTGAAGAAAAATCACCATGCTCTACTTTAGGACCTTGAGTAGGTCAAACAAACCCTTATAGTAGCGGAGAAATTCTTGTTTCTTTCAGGCTAGTGATCGGAAGGGTTAGGCCTTTCAATCCTGGATATTCGCTTTTCTTTGACTTTTGAGCATAACGAAGCACAGGAATAATCTTCTTCCTTTTTGATTCATCATCATCCTGGTTTTTTGAATTCTGGTCATCCTCCTTCTTTTTACTAGCGGAAGCATCATTCTTATTGCCTTGGTTGTTAGTGTCGTTGTGAGAGTTTCGACTTGATGAGAAAACAACTTGCTGTAGTTCTTTCACCATGATGTTTGCTAAATAGAATTTAGCATCAACAAAGTGTGACTCGGCTTCAGTAAAAGGTTTCTCATCAGTTGTCACCCTTTTTACAACACCATTCAGACAATATTTGAAGCATTGGTGAAGGGTTGATGGAACAACGCCATTTTTATAGAGCCACGGTCGTCCTAGCAGCATATTATAGGAAATCTTGGTGTCAATGACGTGAAGTAATGCACTTGATGTCATGTCATCCATTAGCAACTTCAGATGAATTACTCCAATGGCTCTTTGTCCTCCTTGATTAAAACCCTGGATCATTAGACGGCTATGTGAAAGTTCATCTGTAGTGATGCCCAATTCCTTCATTGTGCGAAGAGGCAAGATGTTGATTGCTGATCCATCGTCTAGGAGTATCCTGTTGATCTTTTGCTCTCATGTATAGCCCATAACAAAAAGAGGACGGTTGTGTGATGTTAAGCCAAGCATCAGATCTTTGTTTAAAAATGAGATAGTCGGCATGCTGGTAATACAATCATTTGTGAAAGTGTGAGAATCTAGTCCAATCGGTGTGTCATTTGACATAAAAGCACTTTCCTCCTCAGGCTCGAGAGATTCTTCGGTGTTCACGGCATGACACTCATTCTGGATGATAGCTTGGCGCATTGATTCTAGAAAGAACTCCCACAGTGTGATCGAAATGCCTGTTCTTTCTTCTGGCAATTCTTCTGCTACCTTTCTAGCACGTCTTCCATACTTCTTTCTCATGCTTGACTTCGATTCCTTCTTCTTTGCTCGTACGAACCAAAGACGATGCGGGGTTGCTTTTCCTTTCTTCTTGCGAGTCACTAACGTCCATCCTTCATCTTCTGTGCTTGTCAAGTCTGTTGCTTCACAATGGTTGTCCCCATTTTCGAAGGATTAAACTGGAGAAATGGTGCCATTATGTCAATTGGATCAAATGATCCGAATTGAATCTTGCATATTGGTAACTTGCGAAAAAATCTTTCCAGGTTTTGAACTTTCTGTTGAAGAAGAGCAGGCGTGAGGGTGCAACAACAACAGAAGTTTGATTTGTAGATGCAGCTTCCGTTTCTTCCTCTAGCAGAATCTTGCCTTAGCTAGCTAGTTCAATGATCTTTTCTCTCAGAATGAAGCATAGTTGAGTTGGATGGCTAACCAGGCAGTGGTATTTACAATAGTTCGGGTCTTGAACTCTCTCAGCTTCTTCAGGACGTTTTATCTCTGGAAGTTCAAAAAGCTTCATCTTTAACAAGTCGTCAAGCATTTGGGGAACTTTGCAATCAAGAAATGGATACTCTTTTTCTTACAACTCTTTCAAAGTGAGCCTTTTTCTTCCTTTTCCTTGGCTAGATTCAACTTTTTCACCTTCTTTCACCCCTGGCTTAGTAGTAATCTTGATCGGCGCAGCGACTACTGTCATTGATTCCTTGCTATCAACTTTAGGTGCAGTCTTGACTACTTTACGGGTGTCCTATCTGCTCCCTCCTTTTCTAGGTTCTTGGATGGGCGGTCCTTGACCTTCGTTTCCTGCAATACTAAGTTTCATGTCATGAGCGCGAGTAGCCAATTCTTCAAAGGTCCTTGGCTTAATACATTGAATAATATAGCGTAAATCCCAATGCATACCTTGAATGCACATTTCGATTGCAGAGGTCTCACTCAACCTATCTTTGCAGTTAAGGCTTAAACTTCTCTACTTATTGATGTAGTCGATAACAGGTTCATCCTTCCACTGGTGAGAATTGGTAAGCTCAATCATGCTACCGGTACAACGGGTGCTGTAGAAGCGGTTAAGAAACTCTTGTTCCATGTGCTCCCAACTGTTGATTGTACCAGATTCGAGGTCACAATACCAATCGAAAGCATTGCCCTTGAGCGTTCGAACAAACTGTTTGACTAAGAGATCTCCATCGGTCTCAGCGTTGTTACACGTCTCCACAAAATGGGCAATGTGTTGCTTTGGATTACCTTTGCTGTCAAATAGTTGAAACTTTGGTGGTTGATATCTGAAAGGCATCTTCATTTGATCGACTCGTCGAGTGTATGGCTTAGCATAAGCAAGGGAATATTTTGGTGTTTTATCGTACTTATCCTTGATGGCACCCAAGATGAACTCTTTCAACTGATCGACGGGAATGGAGTCGTCGGCTGAAATCTGTAAACCCTTCTGTTCTGCTTGGAGCTTGTTAGAAGTTTCAGCCGCTTCTTGAGGTTTCAGAGGGTTATGAGTAACTTGACTTAAATCTCCCCTACTTTCGATTTTGTTCATCATAGACACGATTTGAACATCGCGATCTTGCACGGTTTTACAGAGTGCTTCAATAGTCTTTGTCAAGAAAGCTACCTTTTCTTCCAAGGCAAGAGCGTTTGCTGTCATCACTGGCATGGCAACAGCATCAACTAACTTGAGTTTTGACTGGGGAGTGGGAGGAGAAGATGAAAAATCAGAACTGCTTGAATCTGCTTCTTCTTCTTTCCCTAGATGATCTTTGGTAGCTGAGGCTGATTCTTGAGACAAAGAATGGTGAGAAAACGTATTTCCAATGGTCGCATCTACTTCCTCATTTGTCTGCAGAATAACATCTTCTTTGTTTGAACCAAAAATTGGAATTGATTTTGGCAGCAGCAGGGCTTGCAAGAGTGTTTAAGCCACAGCTTTTGCCTTGCTTCGAGTTACTGGACCAGTACTCTGAGTGTTAGAGCCTGAACCGGTCTTTGTGGCAGTTGAAGGCTTAGAATCTCCTTCTTTAATTTGGATGGCCTTTGAACCGTCGTTCTTTGGAGCCATTGCGGATTTTGCATTTGGGGAAGAGAAGAGATGAGAGGCAGAGATGGTCCCACTGGACGTGCCAGAAATTTGTAAACAACAAATTTCGTGTTCGAAAATCACGACAGAAAATTGTATGAACAAATTAAATTTTTATTGAATTTGTAAATAGATTACAATCTCTGGTAAATTTCTAAATCAAAAGAAAACAAATTATCTAATTCTTCTATTCAAATGTTGACTCGAGTGCTTAACTGTGTGTTCCCGTATCAAAAAGCGAAATATCCTCCGAGTTTAACGGAGAATGATGGAACTTGGTTGAGAACTATCTTCAGGGCTTCAAAACTTTATCTGTATAATTTTCTCAGTTGCTTTATGACTCCAAGTGTCTAATGTCAAAACTTATTTTCATCTGGTGAAGGACACACCTATTTATAGGAGTGTGGAGAATAGAGTTATGAAGAAACTCAAACTCTTGATAATTATCTCAATTTGATTTATTTAAAAGAGATAATTATATAAACTTATAATTATCTCTTTGATTTAGTTTTTTAAAAGAGATAACTATTGAATATCATGATTATCTCAAATTTTGAAAATATAATTATCTAGACAAGCTTATAATTATCTCTTTAATTTTTTAAAGAGATAACTATTGAATATTATAATTATCTTTAATTTTGAAAAGATAATTATCTAGACAAATAATTATCTTTTCATTTAAAGAGATAATTATCTAGACAAATAATTATTTATTCGTTTAAAGAGATAATTATTTAGTAGTATAATTACTTCTTTTTTTATTTTTTTAAAGAAATAATTATGTACATTTAATTTAATTTAGAGAAAATATTATTTATTTTTCTCTTGTGTAATTTTCATGTACCAAGTGGCTTAATTTAATTAGGCAAAGGCTTGTCATATGAAAAAATACATTATTTTACACGTGGCGCTATGTAATTAAACCAACCGTAAAATTTAATTTGGGACCGTTTTAACACGTGGTAATATTTGATTTGCCAATGATCGTGTTATATTTTTGGGTCGTGAAACACGTGTTAATTTGTGATAGGTTAAAATTTGCATGCCTACAGCTATGAGAAAAATTTATCATGTATCACTACATAATAATATTCTTATATACATACATGCTATTAGATTTTTTATATATATCACTAAATGAGAATATTCTCAATACACACGCATGCTATGAGAAATTTCTCATATATCACTATATGATAATATTCTTATACACATACATGTTATGAAAAAATTTCTCATATATGACAAGATAAGTATATTCTTATAGACACATACTATGAGAATATTCTCTCGGACACACATACTATGAAAAAAATTCTCATTTATCACAATATGAGAATAATCTCATACACATACATACTATGAGAAACTTCTCTTGCATGTATCATTATATAAAAATATTCTTAATACACACAAATGCTATGAGAAACTTCTCATATGTCATTATTTGATAATATTCTTATACACACATGTTATGAATTTTTTTTCATATATTAGAATATTCTCATACATACATATTATGAAAAACTTCTCATATATCATTATATGAGAATATTTTCATACACACACATGGTATGAAAAAATTACTCATATATTACAAGATGAGAATATTTTCATACACACATACTATAAAAAAAATTCATGCATATATCATTACATGAGAATATTCTCATGCAGACACAAGTTATGAAAAATTTCTCATACTCAGATTTCAAAATATATGAGAAGTTTTTCATATATCACTATATAAGAATACTCTCTATATGATAATATTCTCATATACATACGTACCATAAGAAACTTCTTATACTCAGATTTTAAAATGTATGAGAAGTTTTCATATATCACTATATAAGAATATTCTCACATATGTGCGTGTTATGAGTAATTTTTTATACTCATATTACAAAGTGTCAAATGTAACAGTGAGAATATTCTCATAGTTTATTAACACTAAGAATGTTCTTACAGTCTTGAATATTGAGAATGTTCTCAGTATTTTTACTTCGAATGTAATTAATTTATTATTTCGATCTTTTTTATATATTTTTATAATCGAAACTATTTATTATGTAATATTTATTAAGTAAATTATTTTTATAAAAACTTAAATTAATTAGACATTAATAACTTTGTGAGTAGATCATATTTGTTAAAATATAAATGAATGGTAATATAATTTTATAAAAAATAATAACAAACAAAAAAAATCAAATCATGTAGTTAAAAATATTCAATTAACTTAATTTTTTATCTTAGTAATAAAATTTAAAAATACTACAAAATAAACAATTTTATTATAAAAATATATTTAAAAAAACATAATATATAAAATCTTTTTGGCCATAATCAATGCATAAAAATATTTAAACTAAAATTTGATCAAAAATTTCAATACACTTCTTCGAGAGGAATAGCTTTTCTGAATTATGAAATGATGAAAGATTACTTTATTGTTTTTTCTTATTAAACAAAAGGGGTTTTTTGTTTTTATTTTTAAATATAAAGACTGAGCTTGAAAGTATTTTATTTGAGATTTATTAAAATATAAAATACTGAGAATATTTTCAGTATTTTTGATCAGTAAGATTGTTTGTTTTTTTTTTTTCAGTTATTTGTACATAATGACAAGTGAGAATGTTTTCAAAATTGTACATTATTTCTCATACCCACATATGTCAATTTAAGAAAATTCTCATATGATATAAGAAAATCTAAAATCATGTCATATAATGCATATATAGTGGTCCTAATCTCCTTACTTTTTATCAAACATGAAATAGCTCTATGGATCCATTTGAAATAACAATTAATTACTTACACCAATGACATGTTGATATTTTGTGTTTTATTTTTCTTCTTTTGGTAAGTGAGAAGAAATTAAAGATTTGTGTGATCTTAGTTTCTCATAATAAAAAATTGTGTTTGAGTCTTTAATATTTTGCACCTAAACAAAATAATCTCCTGAAAAATGTTTGAGACTCTTATATTTTTATGCACATTTCATTTAAAATTAATAATAACAAATTTTTTTAAAAAAAGTATGAGAAATTTCTCATACTTGAAAAAAATTATATTAAGAAATTTCTAATTCATAAGTTGCTCATTTATTTTAAAATTACGAATAACAAAATTAAAAAAAATATATATAAAAAATTTCACATACTATGTATGTAAAGTTTCTCATACATTAAAAAAGCAATGCCTAGACAATGAGTAAGAAATGCTTACTAAATCATTGTTGGTCAATTATTTCGGTGATTTATTTTGAGAGACCTAGTATTTTCGTATATTTTATTATCAAAATTATTTATTATGTAATATTTATGAAGCAAATCATTGGTACAAAAAACTAAATTAATTAGATATTGATAATTACGTCAATAGATTACATTTGTTGAAAATGAATGAGTGGTAAATATAATATTATAAAAAATAATGTTAAACAAATATAATAAGATCATATATGTATGTTATCCAATTAATTTAAATTTTTTTGTGAGTAATAAAATTAAAAATACTATAAAATAAACGATTTCGATTATAAAATTAAAAATATTATAAACTAAACAATTTCAATTACAAAAATATATTAATAAAATAAAATATTCAATAAAGTATAATTTATACTGATTTAAAACCTATTTTAATTTATAATTGTTTAGCCTATTAAAAATTCATTCGGTCAGTCCTTCGGTCAAATATTTCAGTCGGTCAAATGTTTCGGGAGGAATAGTTTTCCTCTTTTGAAAAATCAAACGATATTGCTTAAAGTTGGCTTTTTTTATATATATAAAAAGTTAGCTTTTAAGTGCATGTTTGGGATAGTTTTTAAGATAGGCTTTTAAGAGATTTAATTTTTTTAAAAATAAAAAAAATAAAAAAATGAGAGTGTCTGAGATAATTTTTTATAATATATATATATATTTTTTTTAATTAAAATATCTAAAATATTCTTATTTTTAGTTTTTAAGTTGTAATGTTTAAAATATTAGCACAGGTTTTTTTCTTTTTATGAGTAGAATTGATTTTTTTATGTAAATGTATTATATTAATTTTGTTTGAGAAAAAATTAGAATGTTTGGGATATGTATTGACTTTTTTCATTGGATTAAGAGATGAAAAAAAATTAATTAGATTTTTTTTAAAATCAAACAGCGCAGCTTAAAAGCTAATTTTTTTACAAAAAAATTAATTTAAAAGCTAACCCAAACAGGACCTTAAGTGATCCCAAATAGGACCTTAGATGAAATTCTAATAAATAAAATCAAAGTACATTAAATTAAGAGTAAATTACACTAACTTTTCTTGATATTTTGATCAAATACAGTCAATTCCACTTAAATTGACAAATTATATTGACACCCCCTTAACAGTTAATTTCATTAACGAAATTAATGAAAGACGAATTTACCCCCCCCAGAGTAAATTAAATTAAGAGTAAATTACACTAACTTTTCTTGATATTTTGATCAAATACAGTCAATTCCACTTAAATTGACAAATTATATTGACACCCCCTTAACAGTTAATTTCATTAACGAAATTAATGAAAGACGAATTTACCCCCCCCAGAGTAAATTAAATTAAGAGTAAATTACACTAACTTTTCTTGATATTTTGATCAAATACAGTCAATTCCACTTAAATTGACAAA
>JAOTRH010047550.1:0-19625 GCA_034768845.1 Heliamphora exappendiculata | reverse complement strand
ACTTGTTGCAAGAAAAAAAATGCTATTAAGGTTTTTTGCATATATAAAAATACTTAGACTTAAGTGCATTAAAATTTTATTTTAGAAACTTCTCACCAAATCACCCAAGAAAAATTATGACTTCTTTTTGTCTCTACATATTTTTGGTTCTATCTGTTAATACTCTTGACTACCGAATAGTTACTTTAATAATATAGCGAAAAAATACTTTAATATTATATAGAGTTTAGACTACATATTTTTTTTTTATCTAACTAAAATGTATTGCGATAACTCTACATAAATAATATTGCATGGTGTTCTGAAACTACCAATAATTACTTGTCCAAACAAAGCATAAGATGGGCCTCCATAAAAGCCTTGATGTACTTCAATTATTAAATAATATATTTTTACACATTATGCAAAACACTAATAAAAAGTAGTGAATTGGAACAACATCTAAATTGGAATAAATTTATGAAATTAGTTTGTGGTTGGATTCTATTCTCAAGTATTTTTCATAACAAAATTCCTCCGACCATTAAAAAAAAAGAAAATAAAAGGAGAACACGTGCCCTTTCTTTATGCACGTGAACTATGAGGGTGGTATGGTGGTATCCAATTCATAGGGCCTCGCTTACAACACCAGCATCTTTATTTTATGGTTTGGGCCGGGGTCTTTCCCTTAGATGGTGGGCTTTGGTCTTAAGGTTTGGGCCGGTGTCTTTACTGAGACAGTGAGCGTTGATTTTTGAGTTTTGAGGACGGATTGGTTGGGTTGGGTTAAATTCGGTTGGGTTGGGTTGGGTTGGGTTGGGTTAAATTCGGTTGGGTAAAGTACTTAATCAACTCATTTTTTATGGGTGAAGATTTTTTCAGCCTTCGCCAACTTACTGATTGTTAAATTAGTGGCTTTGGTGAAGATTTTTTTTTTTTGCTGTTTTAATTCACGATTTAAACGGTTTAGCGAGTTAAAAATTTATAAAATTTATAATTATTTTTTTAAAATCAAATTATAAAAAAATATGAAAACTATTTTAATTTTTTTTTAAAAAAATTATAATTAACACACCAAACAAATTAATACCAATTAAAATCAACAGTAATCATTCAATAATAAGAACAATAATATAATTAAATATTTTATAATAATAACATGTATAATACTTACTTCTATGGAATATTCACAATATATAATATAGCAATCAAAATTATAAATACTCTAGTTTGTTCTTTATAATTATTAAAAAATATTATTGTTAATAATTGAGTTTTATCATGTGTAGGAACAAAGTAACTAATCAATACAAACCTGGGTTAAATCAGGTTAATAACTCGTTGAATAAATATAATTTACAATTAATTCACTCACTCTTTTTCTCGTTTAATTTATTCATCTCTTTTTTCATTCAATTTATCCAATACAACTCAATTATTTACATAAAATATGCAAGTTGGTGCGACTTATAATAAATTAATATGATATTTACACATTCTTACATGAATTAGTCCAAACAAGCGAGAATTGTTTGGATGAATGGGAAACTTACACTTTGACTTGTATAAAAAGATGTAACAAGTAACCCAAATGCCCACGCTATTTTTTTAAAATTTTTTTGTCATCAAGCTTTATTCAATTCAATGATTGTCAATAATATCTTGATTACTGTTAAGTAACTTATTGATTGTAATTTTGTAGCAGAAGTTGTGAGTGTTTAGCAAAAATTATAACTTGTAACTGAAAAAAAAAATATATAATTATAAATTATTATAAAAATTATAAATATTTAAAAAAATTTATGCTTTATAAATAAAAGTAACAGCAGAAAACTAAAAGCAGAAATTAAAAATTGTTCTAAACATCTCCTTTGTCAAAAACTCAATCATAAATACTTTTTTTTATAATTGAATTTTGAGGTCAAATTGGGTACACTTCAATTAATATTAAAACCTTAAATAATTAAGATTTTACAAAAGACCTGGATATGACCTACATTTTAAAAACTATTTACGTACTATATGTAATCGGTTTTGTGACTGATTTTTTTATTTGTAAAATTATTTAATTCTCTTTGTTTTCAAGTCAAATATTTAATTATTTTTGGTACAATTACAAGGATTCACCTCAAAAAGAATCCAAATTAGCCAATTGCCTTGTGTATGCATTCATATATTAAAATGAAACATTCTATCTTGGACTCTTAAGATCGATTGTATTTTGTGGTAATATTATTACAAGAAAATATTTCATTTTAGTCTCTTGACACTGGCTGTATTTTTTGTTTAAAAAAATATTCTTACAATTGGTCCTATTTTTGTGATTTGTTTATTTGTTTATTAGTAAATAAGTTAAATCTCATTTAAACTATATCGTTTGGGTAGTTTGTAGCTTATTTGCTTATATGTTAGGCTCCTCAAACGAGTTTATTTGATTTATTTAGCTATTCAAATGAGTTTATTTAATTTATTTTTTTATTTTTTTATTTTTAATTTATTTGGTTATTAAAATAACGTAATTTATTTTTTAATTTATAAGTCAATAAGTAAATAAGTAAAATTATCCGGGCCAATAATTTAAATTTTAAAACTTAAACTTTACACGTGAATAGTTACGTAACCACCCAATTTCTTCTCTCTTTATTATTATTATTTTTTTATTTTGAATCTCATTATTTTTAAATCCTCTGCACATCTGTTTTTTATTTTTATTTTTTTAAATTATTTTTCTTTACGGAGCCAGCAGCCGGTTCGAATGCGAGCGGTGTAATGGCGAACCGGTTCTATCTTTTTCCTTTCTTGAACCTTCCTCGTTAGATAAACGTAGTGTTAAGGGAAGGGGAGGAGGAGGAAACCTCTTCAATCGTGACTGATTTTGAAGTTGAAAACGTCTGATTGGGAGATAACACTTCAATACCCGACGATTGCTCTGCCTTTTCTAGGTCTCCTCTCTCTCTCTCTCTCTCTCTCTCCCTCTCTCTCTCTCTGTATTTGACGGGTTCTTTTCTTCTTGTTGTTATACTATACAGTCTGTACCGATAATTTTAATGTGGTCCCAGATTCTCTGATTCAAGTTTCGGTTTTAGCATCACTGTCCTTTTCTGCAGTTTGGGAGATAATAGTTTTGGGTTTTCGAGTATACTTGTGGTTATATAAAGAACAGTTGCTTCCTTGTGATTTCTAGCTTTTGGAATACTTGAATGACAAAGTAGGGCTTAACTTGTTAATGTTGATTGTTGACCTTCTGATATCCAGACTTGTGGGTATCCTGTATTTTTTTATATTTTGTTTTTATTTCTTGGATATTTATATAAAGTGGTTTTAGGGAATTCTCGTCTTTGATGACATAGAGATATTTATGAATATTTTAAAAACCTTTTTCTGGTAACCAATGGGAATTTTTCATTAAACTGGGTAAAAGAAAAAACCTATTTGTTATGGGTTATCTTATACCCTTCTTATTGAATATATTTATTTTTTTAAATTTGGGAATCGCAATGCCAACGTAGGATTATGACATCAGGGTTTGATTATGATTTGATCAGACAGTTGAGCCACTGATTAATCATCGGTTTCTTTCTTGGGTTTATTTAATGAATCATACGTTAGAAGGTCAGATGAAAATAAATTATAGGTCTTGAGAAGCTAGCACTTAATAAAGAACTTTTTGAGTTTAGACTTGAGATATATTAAGTTTATAGCCTTCATGATAATGTGGCATTGAAATAAGTATTATTTGTTACTAAAATTATTTATTCTCAATTTGAAGTAATATTTTGGCAATATGTATGATGTGTCCTAAAAATTGTATTACACCTCTCTATACACTATTATAGTAGTATATATATTTCCATAAAAGCTACTTGGATATGCTATCATTAACATACTAAGACAATAAATTAAGGCATAGTGAGCTAAGACAATGTAATTTTGGTTACTACTTACTAGGCATTCGATTCCACATATAGTTTGTCTAAATCATTTTTCTTATAGATATTTTGACTGATGAGTTCTGAAAATAGACATAGTAGTGTAGTTATGGCATGGAGAGTTAGGACCTTGTCATGGAAGATAGAATGATTAGTGAGAGAAATGAAGGCATTGATGATTATCATTGCATTAAAAGCAAGAAAACCTTCATGTGCGTGCCATAAAAATTATCTTTAGTCATCAATCTTGTCTTGGAGCTATATAACCAGCAAAAGAAGCCAACATTGCCACTAAGAGAAGCCTACATTGCCGTTATCTCCTTTTGAATTGGTTTCTTTTACTTGTTCGCATTCACTCACAAAACTAAGAGCACACACTTGTACAGTTGCTCTCCCAAATGGCTGCTAATCGCTCATCTGAGAGATGTCTCACCAATCACTTCAAACAACACTTTGATTTTGTTTGCTGTGTGCTCTACCACTTTTCTATGGTTGCCTCACCAGTTATTCCCATCAACGTCTGTATGCAACCACCAATTCTGTAATCCTTTTTCAAATCTCACCCACCTCATCTATTAACCAACTCTCCTTGGCTGTTCAACTTAATCTTTCATTCTAATTGGAAGAAATATCAATGTTCAGATATTGCAGATTCATGAGATTAAGTTACTAATTTCCCATATAAGGATTTATCTATGTTAGATGGACTCCTCAACACAAATCAAGTATCCATTTCAAACATTAACGCATGACACTTGACGTTTGGACAAGGGTGGCTTGCTTGATTTTGCACATTTATGAGATTAAGTAACTGCTTTCCTACATAAGGAGTTATCTATGTTAGGTAGACTCTTCATAATAAATCAAGTACCCTTTTCAAACATTTGGCGATCGACACTTGACACCTAGACAAGAGTGTGATGTTTGTGTTCAATAGTTGTCATTGGACACTTGTTAAATGATTGAATTTAACGATGTCATTATGCGTATATTTTTTTGCATTATTGCTCTGAAAGAAGTAAAGTACATTTTTTAATCACTAAATGTTACGTATAACATTTTATTTGTCTCATAACTTTGTTTTTTCATTTTTGATAAGCAAGTATAGATGTATTCAAGGGTATTAAGGAAATGCCACCCAAAAGAGAGGAGAACCCCATATAACATGGGAGAACTAAAAACTGTCGCAAAAGGAGAACAAAACCCTACAAAAATCACATAAGACGAAGACTCTATTACAACCGACCTTGCAATAACTGAAGGAGCACTGCACTATGTTATCCAACTATACAAATAACAAAGTAACGCACCCTTTAGTCTATACAATGGAGACTTAAAGCCATCATAAAATCTTATATTCCTCTCCAAACAAATCAGCCACATTTAACAAAATGGGACCAATGCCCACGCCTTCCTCCTGCTCCTCTAAGGCTCTATATGCCCCCCCCCAACCGACAAAATTCCTACAATCTCTTTTTCATAAACTCACTCCACTCCAAAGAGCAATAAGGCAAAACTCCACAATTCCCTAGAGAATTCACAATGAATAAGCAAATGAGAAACGAACTCGTTCTTTTTCTTACAGAGATAACACCTACTAATTATCGAAAAGTCAGTCCGAGTCAAATTGTTAACGGTTAGGATTTTGCCAGGTGCCACAACCCAAAAAAAACCTTTGAAGGGGTTTTTGTCTTCCAGATGCTCCTCCACATAAAACAATTTCCACAACAGTTAAGTAGGCACCTCTAGAATGAGTTGATGCTAAAAAACCTTCTGCGGTCGCCTCTCCATCTCACAACATCCACCCCTATGCCCACTCAGCTATGATCATAAATAGACCCCAAGAGGGCTAACAGCTGATCCAGTTACGAGTCTTGCACATCCCTTTTGAGGCCAATATATTTTGTCCCATAGATTATAGTAAAATATAAATAATACAGTATTTTATTTGCCGATTCTGCGTAGCCCTGCACCTGCACCCGACCCCTTAGTCTATGTAACACAAGGTTTTATCCTATAGTCATCACTCGATCAAATTAATACCATATTTTTAGTTGTCTCTGGAGGTATTGGAATCAATATTACTAGTGGAGATTAACCATTTAATTGCTTCTATGGAAGAGAGAGACACAGTAAAGAAATTGGACTTCACTGCAATCCTGTACAGTGAAAGAAATAGATGTTGACCAAAGAAGAGTAAATCATATTATAGGAGAACTTTGGTTTCAAGAACTTAGAGAGAAATTGTTACGAAATTTCTCATCACTGATAAATGATTACGCAGAGAGAATGGTAGTTTTGTAAAAAAAGAAGAAGAAGAAGAAGAAGAAGGTTTTATGGATCATAATACTTATTGCTTTACGGGTTCTAAAATTTGTTACCATCTTCCTACCAAAACAGTGCGCTATATGATATGTACGTTTATTATTAGGATTTCTTTTTTTTGGGGGGGGGGCGGCTGCTGTAACTGTGTGGGGGCAGGTTTGTTTCTGTGTGCATGGGCAGGCCTGTTTCTGTTTTTGTGTGGGTGGGCCTGTTTCTGTGTGCATGCAGTTCAGAGGGAGAGGTAGAGCAGCTACTTTACGATTGCCGACAGCAAGAACCCAAGCCCCATTTGTTTTTATTATCCATTTCATTATTTATTCTGGTTAAATAAGTTTCCTCGGTTATTGCAGTTGCCTGCTTCTTCCAATTTTATGGTGTGTTTGTATATGTATATAGTATATACAGATATGACCAATCTAGATGGCAATTCCAGCAAAACAAATGAAAGGATTTTTACTGTTTTTTATGAATTGAAACAATCTCAAATCTTTGATAAAATTTCATTAATAAACGGCACTGGGGCAATGCCATCTGTGTACAGACATTTTAAGGTACCTATCAAATACTTTAGCAATGGCATCTATCAGAGAGAGGGACTGGCCTTTATGGATAAAGCCCCTTTAAGTAGAACTATATGTGGTAAGTTTAGCTGATATCTAAGCTGAGATTGCAATATTATACCAAGAAGAATTGGACTATATAAATGAGGCTAATCAAAATAAGAAATGTAGACAGGATAAAAGAGGCTAACTGGACACAAAGCTCAGAATTACATTGTTTGACGAGGCAAAATGATTGATTCTTTCATGTCACGGGTTGTGATTTAAGATTAAGAAAGGTGTCATTGCTTTAGAATTCAGAGTTGTTCTTTACTTTTTCATATTTATTTATTTATTTACTTTTTTGGTGGGGTGGGGGAGGGGGAATTGTGAAAGGTGAAAACAAGTGAGAAGGTATTTTGGGGGCACTTTATAACCACTACCGGCTGAGGTTGGTTAGGCATCAAGAGAGAAGGCACGATAAAGAGATCATTCTCTAAAAGGATGTGTAATGCAATTTTAGAATTTCAAGGAGAAGGCTCATGAGCTAGATGGTATTAGTTTGGCCTTTAATGAGGATAGCTACGATGTTACGACAACCAATCTTAGGGGACATAGAAAACATTATAATCAAGCTACTTTGAGCAAGAGCTAGTGCAATGTTTATAACTTTCGTATCAAAGAGTTTTGGATCTTGAATATTTGGTCTTCGACTGTGATCAATTTGATTATAAGCTTGCTTGCAATTCAGATGGAGTTTGCCAATGCTTGGTGGTCAAATCTTGAATAGTGCACTTCTTCAAATGTACATGCCGACTCAATGCTTAAAAGTTGGTTTGTTGTGTGCCAAGTGGATATGGAAAAGGGCTTTTACAAGCTAATTTGGAATTCCAAGTTATATTTGATGGGGCATATGGAAAAAATGGTGGAGAAGGGTCTTCTTCATACTATTCTCGTGTTACGATTCGCATTCATAGAACAATACCTCCTCAACCTCTAAAGCCTTGCTAATCAACTTCAATTCGTCCCTGTACTTTGCCCTACTATTTGGGCTTTTAATCCACACTTGAAACCATTGAACCTACTGTCATCTAGAGAATTCCAGCCTAGTTTTTCTTCAAATCCTGCAAGTTGACATTTTAGAAATAAGCTCAATTTCGCCTCCTATTTTCTTACTCTTACAACCCGAACTTTTGAAGCTTTCCACAACCGCAATCCACCACAAAGTCCACTCGTAAACAGCTTTGGGCCAAGTTTCCTAAGTTGGCCTACATCAATGTTTGCTTGTAGAAGGCTCAGACCACGGCTTACATAAGTAACATCATAGGAACTCATCTAAAAGGTAGCCAGTATGTATCATCCGCAACTATAATGATAATGCTTGCTTTAGTCTAGACCCTTAAGGCTTTAAAATGTGTCGCTACTAGCTAGGTATTAACCAATGAACTTGTTCTTCATAGCCGATGCGGGGTGAGATGTTACGTTGCCCCTCCTCTGAACCACAATCCCTTGTGTTGCACGCGATGCAGTATTTAGTGTTGCATAGCACTTCGTTTCCTTTTGTTGCACAAGAGAGGTGATTTGAACAGACATTCAAGGTGGCTTCCACCATGTGCAGTGGTGGACTTGAGAGGGGGCGGGCGGGGGCCACAACCCCTTTATGTTTTTAAAAATTTATTATTTATATATATATAAATTTATATTATTTTATGTAATAGTAGTCTTTTTAGTATAAGTCATTGACCCTCTCGATAGTAAAATCTTGGTTCCCCCATTGTCCATGCAGAGCCTATGCATACCATGAGGTTGGTAGCCTACGAGCTAGTCAGCTTATGGATGGAATGTTACACGAAGGATATCAATTTGATTCATTAATTTGATTTTCATGTGTGAAAAACATATTGTATACCAAATTGTAGCATTAACATCCACTTTGGTTAGACTCACACGGTTTTAAATTGCATCATTACTAAGGAATGTAAACTCATGTGTACAACCTATGAACTTTTGTTACTTAGCTTATGTAGAATGGAATGATTCACGGGGGATATCAATTAGATTTATTGTTCTGAGCTTTAACTTAGATGCGTAAGAATCCCCCATGTGGTCTTTTGATGTGAAACTCAAGGGAGGCCAATACGAGTCGGGTTCAAATACCATTATCGGCTCTAAGATAGCCCAGAAAGCTCTATGGCAACTCAACAAAAAAGGACTAAGGGATAATATTTGGGTTTATTATTCCATCGTATATGCCCTTGACTACGCCTTAAAACTTTCAATGAGGACTTAACATAGGCGATACTAATCGGGTTTGTTATTGTTAAAATAAAACTCAATAATTTTGTTTTTAAAAATAAATAATATTATATTCAGGACATTAAAAAACATGAAGTATGAAAATAATAAATATGAAAGTATGGTCTGAGAGATTGAGAGGCGTGTAATCATTCATCTAAGCCAATATTCCTCTTCACGTGAAGGTTCAAACGTAGTGCATCAACAAAATAAATTTAAGTGCTCACAATCTTTTCTCATCTAGTATTCGTGTTCACTAAGAGGATATGAACGAGTTACAAACTAAGTTGTCCACAAAATATAATGGATTTTTCTTAAAAAGAAAACAATATAATCATAATAGAATATCTCTTTTTAAATAACTCTTTTCTTTTTATTTCCCTATGCATACTTCCTTGAGTTTTTCATTTCTCAATACAGAAGACTAGTAAGCCTTTATATGGAATTTTAGAAAACCCACCATTAAAATGATATCATTAATCATATTAAACTTGTAACGAAATAATATTTATTGGCATAGCCATTATAAGATTGAATAGGTTATTAATAATTTAATTATTTTGTAACAAGCTAACAGCTACTATCATAAATAGATTATTTGTAACCAACAATAATTCGATAAATAATTTTTATTTAAAACTCTAAAGTCTCTAATAAGTTACAATAATAAATAATAACATTTTACTTTTAAATATTTTATTTTTATAAAAATCTCTAGCAGTTACAATGTATCTCTGCAAGGTTTTCTCTCTTTGTAAGAATTTTTAGGGAAATCATATAAATGGAGTGGAGGATTAGTTTATTTATCTTGTTTTTCCGTTTTTGATAAGTAGTTTCTTTATCTTGTTAAGCCCTACGGTATATCGATTTTTGTAAATTTGTGAAATATTTACGTCAAACGCTTAGACACTAAAGTGCATGAGATGTGTATGATATACTTAGTTTGACATACATTCATTACAAGATTCCCAATTTATGCATAAAATGCTTGATGTTTTTGAAAATGAGAATTAAATAAGCTTAACACTTAGGCACATACTTGTATCCGAAACTTCACTTGACTCAATGCAGCATAGGTTGAGTCTATGATCCAACATGAATACCAAATTTCTTTATTGTTATTATACAAATTGTAGGTGTTCAAAACTTACAAGCAGTGTTATCGAAATCGTACAATACGCGATACGTATCGTATTGGAGCAAAAACTATACGAATCGATTGACGTATCATTCGGGACCAAAAATCGTAGGATACGTCTAAGTATCGTACGCTCGTATCGCAGAATCACGATACGCACTATATCGTGCGATTTTTAATCTGTCGAAAAACTTATTGTTCAAACTTCGAAGAGACGATTCTGATTTGTCTCTAGCTCTGCGCTTCAAAGAGATGAAGGCGAAGAAGAGACGCTAGGGTTTGTCGACGCCTCTGCTCTGCGTCATTGTTGAAGACGGAGAAGAAACATCGAAGAAGAGACGCCGCTGACTTCAATTGTTGTCGCAGACGCAAACTTCGTTTGTCGTCGTAGGTTTGGATTTCGCATCATAGGTTTGAGACTTGAGAGTTATTCTTGTGCTCTGTTTGGCTGTTTGCATTATCTCATTGTGCTATGTTTGGCTGTTTGCATTTTATCATTTGAGACTTAAGAGTTATTCTTGCCTTCTTGGACTGCTTTTTTGCCTTTGAGAATATTCTCAGCTATTTTGGATATTGAAATTATGCATCCTAAAAAAAAAGTTAGAAAAGTTATCGACATTATTTTGGATCATTGTGTACGTGTTAATAAACAAGTGGATGATGGTGGTGTTGATAACACTAAATTAAGATTGAGGTGTAATTATTGTACTAATGAATATTCGGGTGGTGTGATTCGAATAAAACACCATACTAAATTAAAAAACTTGGATCTTGATACACTTGTTTTTGAATTGTAACAACTTAATGATTGTTTTTTGACACATCTTATATGAATATGGTTGAAAAATTAAAATTTGATATTTTGAAGTTTAAACTTTATTTTGGGTATACGTAATATATTTGTATTATGAGAACTTATTTTTGTAATTTTATAGTAGGATAATTATTTTATCAACTTATATATAATTACATTAACGTATCTTACGATACGCAATACGATACGATACGCGATACATAAAAGTGAAATTACGATACGCGATACGTATCCCGATTTGACAACACTGCTTACAAGTGTGATGCCTATGTACATTTCTCAGTGTGGTTGCATAATTAGGGGTAAGAACCCTAGAACCTCTAATTTAAGGGTATGCAAGCCCAACAAATGGATCATTTTATATATATATATATATATATATATATATATATATATGTTGAGATGAAATTGTGTTTTATATAACTTAAGAGCGTTAAAAAGGATTTGCCCATTTTATAATAGAAATAAAAGTATACAACATTTACACAGAATAACAATATTAATGCAATTATGCCATCTGAAAATATCTCACATTTAAATGCAATTATGTCCTACGGAAATTGGAAAGTATTTGACAAATATCCAACTTTTTTTTGTCCAAGTGTTAAGTGTCTACCTATAAAGCATGTGTATTGGTTTATGTACGCGTATTGGTATTTTTTATGATATTTCTGCATACGTATTCTAGTACCTATATATAAAAATAAAAGAGATGTTCAATATTGTAACAACGATAAAAGTGTTAAATTGATAAGTCATACGATAGAGTTATGAGAAAGAATGATTGAATATCGTTTAAGATTAACAACAACAGTGCCACAAAATCAGTTTGGTTTTATGGCTGGTAGATCGACTTGAAAACAATTCACTTACTGAGGAGATTAATAAAAAAGTATAAAGAAAATAAGAGAGATCTTCCTATAGTTTTTATAGACTTAAGAAGGGCCTATGATACGATGCCTAGAGGTATCATATGGTGAGCGTTATAAAGAAAGAGAATGACAAAGATGTACATTGATGTGATAAGAAACATGTGTATAGAGCTGCCACGATAATTAGATCACCCACAAGAGAAAATAAATGAATTTTCGATTACAGTAGAATTACTCTAAGGATCGGTTTTGAGTCCTTATCTTTTTTCCTTAGTTTGGATGGATTAACTATTCATATTTAGGATGATATTCCATGGTCCATGTTCGTTAATGATATTGTCCAAGTAGATGAGACTAGGAGTAAAGTTAATGTTGAGTTGTAAATGTGGAGAGAAGTTTTGGAGTCAAAAGGGTTTCAAGTAAGTAGTAACAAAACTGAATGAATATATGAAATACATTTTAGCAGTAATAGAAGTATTAATAGTGAAAAAGTAAATATTTAAAATCAAGAGACCTAAGAATGAGTATTTTCGTTATCTAGGTTTGATTATTAACAAAGATGGAGAAATTGCAAATGATGTAACCCATAGAATCAAAGTTGGTTAACTCGAGTGGAGCGGTGCTTCCGACATTCTATGTGATTGATAGATACTTAAAAGATTAAAGGAAAAAATTTATAGGATATCTATTACACCATCGATTTTATATGTACAGAATGTTAGGCTGCTAAAAAGGTCACATAAATAGGATGAGTGTTGCTGAAATGAAAATGTTAAGGTGAATGTGTGGTAAAACTAAAAAACGATAATTCGTAGAATGGTAGTGGTCGCACCAATTGAGGATAAGTTTAAAAAAATAGATTAAAGTGGTTTGGATACATATAACGTAGACCAATTGATGCAATAGTGAAGAAAAGTGATAAGGTCATGGCTAATAGAAACAATAGGGGAAGGAATAGACTTAAATTAACATGGGATACCAAATTAAGAAAAAATATGAACTTATTAAAACTAACTGAAAATATGACCGTAAAAAAATCTAGACCCGTCATTCAGTCAATTTGTTCTAACTCATTGATTTAATGGTATGGTATAAATATATATTAAAAAAGGAATAAGGGAACATCATCTTTGCAAATATGAATTAGACTTTTTTTTTTAAACAAATTTTCACAAGAAAATTCTTTATCTTTATCCGTCAAGCCTTGAAGGAAACCTGCATATCAAAGGATGCTAGCAAAGCAAAGAAGAGGGGGATGGCAGGCGGGAGGTAAGGAGGAGTGGGACACTGCAATTCCTTACTTTTACTTCAGAATTTGATATTTCACCTAGGAAACCCCAATTGATTGGGACAATGGCTTAGTTTGGTTTGGTATGATTATTTTTGCATACGTACCAAGTATGTGAAACATGTACTCATTTTTTTTTCCTTATTTTTTGCCATACTCTATTGGTACCTAGTATATATCCCTTACCACAGTTAGAATAGTACTTACTTTTATATGATGATGAAGTTTATTTCATAAGATTTTTTTTTCCTTTGATACCTAGCATGACTTTCAAATTGAACTTTGTTTTGTAAGTTCTCCAATGTAATGACATTTAATAGTTTATACCTTATTTTTGGTATTAAAATGTGGCTTGTCAGTTGGATCCTTAATTGACTATTTCAAATATCAGCTGATCCGCATCGGAATTTATTGTTTTAAAGTGAAGCCATCATGGCCAGGTTGTTATGACCTTGATGGTGCATCAGAAAGGTAGGGTATTCTCTTTCTTAAAGGGATAAGATTGCCGTTTTTTAAATTGAGACTTGGGATGTCTCTGGGTCAGACAAACTCCAGTTGCAAGTTGAATTTAACTTGATTAAAGTCTATGGCCTTTTCTCAATATAGGTTTATAGATGAGGTGAGTTATTTTTGGTCCTTAATCTTAATTCTTTGCTTTGTATGCAGATTACTTTAGTAGATGGGTTGCATTGCCTTGTTTCTTTAAGTGGATTATCTTCCTTCCAGGAAATTTTTAAAAATAGGTTGTACTTTGTGAGGTGGCAAGATAATATGGTTTGATAAGAGATTGAAGGAAGGGGAATAGGGCTGGCATATGTACACTATGGACTCTTAAGATTTTGGTTTAGCTTTTGGTAATTCAATCTCTTGGCAATACTGTTGAAGAATAAAGTTTAAAAACTAGTGCGTGAATTAAGAGTCAATTTCATGGGGGCTTGCCCATATTTTGATCATTGGAAAAGTTGCAAACGAATATTTTTTTTGCCAAGAGAAAGACCAATTGAAACTATATTAAAGATGCTGGGAATCCTTGACTGAAAGTCGCCCTTTCAATAGTGTTCCCATATAAGATGTAAGTCCAGGAATATGGGAATTTTCTAAACTAGGAATCATGCCACATCTGTTGGAAGGCTGAACAAGTATAAAAGGAAGCCCAAAAACAAGGGCTATTTTTGAGCCCACAATAATTAATGAGCACCTTTGGTCCATATGACACTTTTTATAATCCAAATTTGTTTAATTTTTTAAATTAGCTTGCCACTAGTGTCTTCTAGACTTCTATTATTGTTATTATTATCTTTTTCTTTTTTAGGGTCAAGATTATTTAGAAATTCCTAGTTTTGCTTGGTGTGGGCAGTAGTGTTGATCTGTTGACTTTATTGTGGGTGGAGTTATGCAATTAGATCACTAAATATCCTTTTAGTTAGTGTTAAAATTGTCCCAGTCGTGAAAGTATCTATTTTTTGGTCTTATTAGTAGTTGAGGAGAATTTGTCCGAAAGTCTAATATCTTTATAAAGTTCTTCCTTTCTCTTCCTTTTCCTCCTCTTCTCTTCATGGAGCTACAAAAACTACTATTCTCTCTCACTGCTCACTCCAGACAGCCCAAATTTCAACCTTAAAAAAGCATACTAAGTCAAGCCTATACCCCAACAAATTTCCTATAGCCTCCAATTCCACGCTGAGCCCCTTAAAGTAGTTGCTTCCCAGACCGGCAAAGTCTTAGCAATTCCAGCCACCAAACACCTTCTAATAAAAGCCAACGGTAATCCTATTCATGTTGGAAACTCAAAAAGAGTTGCTTCCCCTAAATCCACAATGTATTGGGGAGAATATAATGCCAAGTTTCTTAATCTGTCGCCCAGTGAAAGATTGCAACCTAATTGAAATGATCAGAACTTTAGGACTTAATAGAATAGTAGTTGTGGAAAATTAAAAATAAATTTTCCAGAAAAAAATCTAAATCTTACATTGACTTAGCCTATCCCCCGACCAGCTATGAGCAATACTACCAACTTGGATACTACCAACTAATATCGCATAAAATAGGTACTCTTCTTGTTGTTGTTCCTCCTACATCAGCCATCGTGCTTCTTCGTTAAGAAAGTTATAGGTGACCCATCACATGCTGCTGTTCTGGCTGCAGAAAATGTAACTTAGAAGGTGTACGCTTCACATTGGACAGTTACATATTTGGATTAAAGGCGGTGTAATTTTCTTAAGACGGTAGTGATACATCCAGTATCACCTGGCTATAAATTGACAGTCTCATGTCATTCGTAAAATTTTTGTACAACCTGTGTTTTATCGAACCTGTAGTTTCTACCATGCTTATCATGCATGTCAAATGTCGAGTTAATAAAATAAAGGACCTATGAGATCCATGAACTCAAGATGTATGTTATACTTATATATAATATTAATACCTAAATAAAACAGTGGTGTTGGAGACTTAGTGTGAGATATTGATGGGATAGGTATAAGAAGTGAAAATTGGTGATAACCCCCAACAATAATTTATCTCCCTCATTAAGTTCATTTGTTTAAAAACTATTTAGGTCCACTCTTAATTGTTTTTCATTTGTTAAATCCACATTAATTGTAAAAATAATGTTATTTCACATATTTTCCTCTTAAAGTGATTTTTGTGATAACTCAAATCCTTGCAGAGAAAAAACAACAACAACTAAAACAAATTGTTTGGCACTTTTAGAGCATAATTATTGAGAAAAAAGAAAAGGGGGAAAAGATGGAAGAATGAAAAAGTTGATAACATGATTGACAAATGTTGGAAATCAACGCAATTGACTTGGAATAGAGTGTGTTAGTTGCATAAGGTTGGTTACTAGGTTCATTCCTCTAAGAAAATAGTCGTTGGTGCACATGCAACACCTTATATTTAAAGGTGATTCATAAATACTTTGCAAAAATAACGATAATTCCATAAATACTCATGAAAAGAAACAACTTTGAAAATTTAATGTCTTAGACTCTTAATTCATGTTGATTTTTATCTCAATAGAGTTGAAAATTTCAAAACTATTTCATGTACAAGTTAAACTGCTATTTTTTTGAGCTATTTCGATTGCGAAGATAAATTTAACTTTTACAAGTTTAGTATGTGTTTATCTACTTAACATAATTACAATTTTCAGAATTGTTTCATGTGAATGTTATGTATATAGTTAAGAATATTCAAAATTAATTTGATGATTGTTTGGAATAATTTTGGTTGCGGGGATAAATTTAACATATTTATCTATTCAACATAATTGACAATTTTAACATTATTTTATATGTAGGTTATATATAGGTGTAGGAACATTCATAATTAATTTAGTGATTTGTTGGAGAGATATATTTAACTTTGTAATATAATTCTGACAAAGTCCTAATCTTTAATTTAAGGTGGATTTTTATTTTGAATATGGGCCTTTTTTTAATAGATTTTGATCATTGTGTAACAAAAATGTCAACTTTCATTCTGAAAGTTATATCACTTTAAAGTTTGAAAACAAAAATTAGGTAGGCTGATGGACTTCTCGTATGAATTTTTTTTTGTTGTTGGACACTTGGACAGGATGCATTAAAATCTAGTTGTGAGGGATCTCCCACAATTAGATTTTTGTTTAGATTTTTATTTAAATAATATCTTGTTTAGATTTTTATCCCGATATTGATAGGGCTTCTCAGATGAAGAAAAAAAAAGTGTGGCTGGACACTTGGACTTGATGCATTAAAATCTAATTGTCAGGGACCTCCCACCAAAATTTTCCTTATTTAGATTTTTATTCCAATGTTGGTAGGACCATTACAGTATGCATACGTGCAGGGGCGACGGCACTTTATGGTATGTGGGGGGTTAAATGACCCCATTAAAAGTTTTTATTTATTTATTATTATAGTGTGTGTGTGTGTGTGTATTTAAAGTATTTGACCCCAATAAAAAAATTATATTTGACCCCAAAAAATAATCCTAATAGGTCCCTCACGGTGACCGAGATCCAGGGCATTTATAAATATACATACCTTTTAAATTATTTATACTCAAAAGTACAAATTTGATATGCATAAAGTACAAATATTTTTTCATTTTTATAGGCTTTATTAGCAAAAAAAAAAAAGGGGTTCCACTTAACATCTTTCCACTCATCTCCCAATTCTCAAATCTGCCTTCAGTCGAAGAAACATGAAACTTATGCTTAATAATTCGCTTAACAAAGTTCTATCAATATGATTTTTCTCCTTTACAACTTATATAATTAACTTGGGAACTATATTATTGATGTCCGCGCCAACTGCGGTTTTATGGAACTGAAAGGAATTGGTGACCTTGCTAGAAAGTTTGTGAAGACAAAGAGAGATGTTGAATCACCGCATCAGCAAAAATTCTTGGAGTTGCCACTGCATACATATCTGATGGGGAGTGAGATATTGATAGGATAATTATCAAATATTTCTCATATTACAAGAAGTTTCACTGAAATAGACATTGAGGAATTACAAGAGTCAAAAATAGAAAACCGGCTAAGGAAAAGAAAGGGAAAAATAAATTCAGGCACATCTCCAGCGATTTATAATATTTCAACCAGGTGTTCTTCCGTTTGAAAAAGCCTCCACTTTCCTCATGGGCAATCCAACAACCTAGACTCCCTCTCCCTGAGTAGGAGAAACCCTAAAAGCCAATGGGAATCTTTTCATGGAAGTTTTTGCATACTGGAACTGGAGGTAGGTATGGTAGATCCCTAACCAAATAAAGTTGTTTTTGCTCGGTCTAACTTGAGGAAATTTAATATTTGCCTCATTGTGCTCCTTAAGAAATATTTTATGGATTTTGGAGGACTTGTGAGAGTCGTAGTGAGCTTATATGAAGAATAGGCTTGCCACCTTGGTGGAGAAATATCCATTGTGCCAATTTTGTCTCCACAGCTTTCCACTTCAAGCTTCCAATTTGATGTCTTCTCTACAACTACTCTTCCTTTCTTTCTTTCTTTTGTGAAATTTGTTCATGTATTGCATTCTATAACTATTTCCTAAGATTCTGTGAAGGTATTCGTGAAACATCTCTGTGTTTGCAAGCAGAATTGTTATGGTAAAATAAAAATGAAAATAACATGTAGAAATTTCTTGATAAATGCATTTTTGATACTTGTATTTTGCAAGTACTAATATGGGCCAGCGAATGTTAATGTCTCCAGTTGAGTGCACACATGGTGGGGCCATATTTGTAATGTCATGGCAAAGTAGTGTTTTGTTTTACACAATGTTTGTCTAGTTAATTTTGTATGGTTAATGCTACATAACTAAGTACACGAGTCTCTTATAGTGTTCATGCTCCCACACTGAGCTTCTTGCTTGGGCATGTTATTAAATTGGATCCCTGTGAAACATGTTCATTTGAAGAATGTATGTGTGGTGCACCTCAAACTAGTTGATTGGGATTAGTGATTCCAATCAAAGAAAAATCAAATATATCATTCATATCGTACTTAAATATAATTATCTACCTACCTCATTTACGCATTGGGGAAAATAAGTAATTTAGCTTGATGTTTAAGTAAATTTCCACAGAATTTTTTCCTTCTTTTTTGGTGGTGGTGATCGTTATCGTGGTGTGTGTTGTTGGGGAGGGGGAGGGGGTAGATTAGGTGGGGCGGGGGCGGGGGGGGGCGCTTCACTATAGATCACAGTAGGAAGTAGACAATTGGGATCGATGTTGAGTTTCCAGAATACTAGCAATTTACTGTATGATGTATGAAAAGAACATCACTTAGGATTGATAAAATGAAAGCACTGCTAGGTTGTCCTACTTTTTTGTACGTTTAAAGCCATTTCTTTCCCATCTTGATCTGCACTGCAATATAATCTACATGCAAAAACAGGGCAGTCCAGTGCACGATGCCCCCCGCACCATGTGTTCTGGGAAAGGATATAATGTATGTTGTAATATCCTACAATGTGAAGAGGTGGTTTCAGAGTGTATTGAAGTGTATAATATAATCTTGTGTCTCAAAAGAAAATAATGTCCGTAACAGAATCTTCGCTTTTACAAATCTGCTAATTTTCCTTTGCATGACCACTTCGAAAGACCTCTTTGAAGATCCTTCTATAGGTGCAACTTTTCCGATTTGTCTCAGCTAGATACATGCAAAATCCCCAAAAATGGATAAACTAGTCCCTCCCTGGAGTTCCCCCCTGCAAACTGGAATATGTCTTGCATTTATATATTGATTCCACTGCCATGTAACTTATTACATGAATTTCAATAAGCCCGCACAGGTCATTAGTACTAATTTTCTTATTGGCTCTGATATGGAAAGAAAAAAAATTAAAGAAAATGTGATTGGCTTGAAATAAAATATCAGGGTTATTCTGTGCAGATATGTTTTGTCTAACATTTTACATTTCTAAATTCTGAATAAACTAGTCCCTCCCTGGAGTTCCCCC
>JAOTRH010047539.1:0-19625 GCA_034768845.1 Heliamphora exappendiculata | reverse complement strand
AAGTTGATCTTCAGGTATCAAAAAGTTAGTGTCGACACAAACTAGTTTTGTGTCAACACAAAAGTGCCGAAGTGCCCGGGCCTCATTTTGAGTCGACACAAACCACATTTGTGTCGACACAAAAGTGATCCTCATTTTAGGTTTTCGAAAGTTTGGGTCGACACAAATGAAAATTGTGTCGACACAAAACAATCGAGACCTCTTGTAGATTTTTAGTATCGACCCTAAGACAAATCGTGTCGACCAAAAAGTCCCGAGCCTGCCTGCAGAATTTTGGTGTCGACCCTAAAAAGATTTGTGTCGACACAAAACAACCGAGGCTGATTGCAGAATTTTGGTATCAACACCAGAGACCAAATGTGTCGACACAAAAGTACCGAGGCTTTCTGCAGAGATTTAGTGTCGACATTAGAGACAAGTTGAGTAGGCACAAAGTTGTTTATCTGGATGCTGAAGTTTCAAACGAGTCGACACCAGATTCTTTTGTGTCGACCCCAGAATGTTGGAAGGTAAAGTGCAGAAATTATGTCGATCTCTCAGAAGATTTGTGTCGACCCAACCACTTGAAGAACCCTGCCCCTAGACATTTTGTGTCGACCTTAAAAATGAAAATTCAAAATACAGCAGATCTCAACGGTTGAATTTTTGGCATTTATTGCTCCCACCTACCTCCAACGGTCAAGAACTCACAAGAACTTATATAAGGAGTTACTTCTCAGTATTTAAGAGGTTGGAGACTTGTATTTACTGTTCCATTATTCAAATCAATCTCAGAAATCATCAAACTCACATTTATTGGTCCAACTCCAGTTCTTCTTACTCATTTTTTCTTTACCCTCTCATTTATTGTAAATTAATATTATAAAGAGAGTGAGTGTTCTTCATTTATTACACTTTATTTATTGTAATCAAGGGTAAGTCACCCTTTTAGCCTTTAAGTGAGTGAGCGAAACTCATCAAAGAAGAGTTCAAAAGATATTAGAAGAAAACATGAACTTGTTTTCATAGGATCTTTTGAAGTTGAAATAGCCTTGTGAATGTGCCTGTAAACATTCAAATAACTCAAGTGAAGACTTGACGCTTGTAAAGGCTTGAAATATGCCCGCGAAATATTCTGAATAGTGAAAATACTCAAGGAAGATCTTGAGGAGTAGGCTAGGATAAAGCCGAACCACTATAAATCTCTGGTGTCTGATTCTTTTTCTCTATCCCTCATCTTTTAATATTTGCATTACTTAAATATTTGCATATCTTGTTTTATTGCAATATTAAAAAGTTTTTGAAATTTTTTTTTAAATTGCTATTTTTTTAAAAGACCCAATTCACCCATATTGGGTTGCCTAGATCTAACAAATCTAACTACCTAGGATTATAAACCTAGGACTACAGGTTTGTGTTATCGGAGATTTGTCCACCAAGTTCTGATGAGGGGGTGAGTCCACCAAGTTCTGATGAAGGGGTGATTGAACAGAAATTTTGGACTTATCAGAAGTGGTAGAAGACTGATTAGATAGCTCGCTGTTACATTTTGACTTTCATGTCAAATGTATTTCAGCATCAGCATCAGTCTATACCCAGTATCTATGACTTGATTGTGAACCTCAAAGAGATATTTGGAGATCAAAATCGTGCCGCTAGGCAGGTAGCCATGAAATCACTGATGAACACAAACATGACTGAAGGCACCCTAGTTAGGGACCAGATTCTGAAAATAATTAGTATTCTGAACGAACTGAAGATTCTTAGAGTATGATATTGACCAGGTCAATATCATACTCCAGTCTTTGCCTGATAGCTTTAAGCAGTTCTGCTTAAATTATAATATGAACAAACTTAAAGAACTTCAAGCAGTTGAGGGGGTTCTTAGGAAGCTAGGCAATATCTTTGTTGTTGAAAAAGATTTTTTCTCTAATTCGAAAGGCAAGAAGAAGAAAAAAGGTTCAAAAATAGAGAAGCACATGTCTAAAAGAAACTAATGGGCATAAAGTTGGTGTGAAAAAATCGACAAGCAAGCGTTTTCACTACAATAAGACATGGCACTAAAAGAAGCAATGCCTAGTCTATCTTGGCAAGCATAATAATAAAGGTAATTTTTGTTTACTAGTTGTTGAAACATGTTTAGTGATGTTATATACCGGTACCTAGTGTATAGATACAAAAATCACTGATCATATCTGCAATTCTTTGCAATGGTTCTAAGAAATCAGACAGCATAGTAATGAGAAGATATACCTACACATAGATAATAATACAAATGAGGCAGTAATTACAGTGCAAAATGTCACTCACAGTTGTAATAAAGATAGGATTTTAATATTAAGATATTATTTTTATGTACCTTCCATTAGAAGGAATTTAATTTCATTTTCTAGATTGGTTAAAAATAGATATTTTGTTTATTTTAATAATTATGTGATTATTAAGGATAATAAATATTTTATTTGTCCTAGTATATTGGTAGATGATCTGTATGTTATCACTTTTATCTCTCATATACTATAATTGAATGAATTGAATAATATATTCAATTTACCATTTAAAAGAAAAGAACCTTCTTTAATGAACCAAACGTATCTTTGGAACTTATGCCTAGATCATATAAATATGAAAATAATAAATAGAATGGTTAAAGATAGACCTTTGAGTTCAATAGAAATGGAGGTATTTCTAGTGTGTAAATCTTACTTAGAGGGTAAAATGATCAAAATGTCGTTTTCGACAAAAGGCTATACAGTTAAAGAACCGTTGGAACTGGTTCACTCTGGTATGTGTAGATCTCTGACTAACTGGGCTACAAAAGACTTTGAGTATTTTGTCATTTTTATTGACAATTACTCAAGGTATAGGTACATTTATTTGATGCATCGTAAGTCTAAATACTTTGAGAAATTTAAAGAATTTAAGGCAAAACGAAGAATCGTCTAAAAACATGTATCAATATACTACTATCATACAGTAGTAGCAAATACCTATTTGGAGAGTTTATGAATTATCAGTCAGTAGAGGGGATTGCATCCCACTTGATTGCATCGGCATTTCATAACAGAATGGTGTAGCAGAAAGAATGGATATGACTCTTATGGAGATGGTAAGATCTACGATGAGTTATTCAGAGTTACCAAATTTGTTTTGAGAATTTACATAGAGACAACAGCTTACATTCTGAATTTAGTATCTTCTAAGTCAGTACCTAGTACTCCTACATAATTGTGGACGGGGACGCAAGCTCGGTCTAAGAGATATTCAAATTTAGGGGTGTCCAACACACGTACTGAAAGGGTACACAGATGAGTTGAAACCGAGAACAGAAGTCTATTTCTTTGTTGGATATCCCAAGAGAATGAATGGTGGTTTACTTTATAATCCTAAGGTTCAAAAGGTCATTGAAATTACCAATACCCGATTCTTAGAAAAGGATTGTGTAATGGACCGTAAGTTCAAAAGTAGGAATGTTCTGGAAGAGCTGAGAGAAAATACTAGTAGTACGGGAAAAGCGCCACGAGAAGGTGTCATCGATATCTCACTGCCTCGTCGGAGTAGGAGGATTATTGGGACACGTGTAGATCCTAAACTAGATATGGGTGATATCATTGACATACCGATTTCAGAACCACAACAGTATGTGGATAGTGGTGCACATAGTTTAAAATCAATACAATGTGTCACTGCTAGTACACAAACATAGGTAGTGACTCGTCATAGTAGGAGAGTTGTTCATCAACCCGATCGGTATATATTCTTAGAAAAGTCTTTTGACAAGATCTTGGCAGAATTGGATACCAAACCCTACAACTACAGTGAAGCACTCTAAGATAAATATGCAGATCTATGACAAATGGTTATGAATTCTGAGATGGAGTGTATGTACTCTAATCAGGTTTGGGAATTTATAGAACCACCTAGAAAGATAAATCCCATTAGATGCAAGTGGATCTAAAAGAAAAGGAGAGGGGCAGACGGGATGGTAAAAACCTTTGAAGTTAGGTGTGTTGCACATGTGTTTATTTAGAAAGAATGAATCGATTATGAGGAGACATTTTCACCGGTAGCCATGCTTAAGTCTATCTAGATTCTCTTATCTATTGTGGCTCATTTTGATTATGAAATTTGAAAAATGGACATCAAGATAATTTTTCTAAATAAACGTTTTGACGAGTGTATCTATATGGTACAACCAAATGGGTTTATAGCAAAGAGTTAGGAGCACATATTGTGCAAGCTTAAAAGATCTATTTATAGATTTAAGCAAGTATTTAGATCTTGAAATACTAGGTTTGATTGAGTTATTATGTCTTATGATTTTGATCAAAGTCCTCACGAGTCTTATGCGTACAAGAAGCGTGATAGAAGTGTGGTGACGTTTTTAGTATTTTACGTGGATAATATATTGCTTATCGAAAATGATGTGAGGGTGTTGTCTTTGGTGAAGGTATGGTTATCCGACCAATTCGATATGAAAGATTTGGAAGAAGCCAGTCACATCCTTGGGATCAAGCTTGTGCGAGATCGAAAACAAAGGATGTTGGGCTTATCACAAACTACTTATATCAATACGATCCTTGTTAGAATCCTTTTGAGCCTTGGCTCATGTTGTTTATATAACCATGTTTTAGGTATTAATGGTGAATCCATGATATAACCGGGGGACTTACATGTTTTGGTTTATTATTTTTTATTGTTTTGATATTACGAGCCAATGTGTATTTTGTGAATTGAAATAAAAAGATGTAAATTCAAGTTTGGTGTTAGTGGAATTATGTAGCTATGTTCTTTGGTTATGAACTTTTGAATTTTGATGAATTATAAGCTTATAAAGCTAGGAACCTTATATTTTTGGAAGAAATAGAATGTTGTATGATCCTGGCAAGAGGTTGGAGATGAGTTTTGTCATGCCCCAAATTTCGGGCCACGCGAAACACCCATAAACAATCAAACATACATCCAACCCGAAAATATACTCTCAACTTAAACCATACATGCATTGTATATAAATGCCAACAGCAACAGTACATGGCACCAACGCCTGAAAACATGTTATAACATACATGTAACAAAACTAGCAAAAAGGAAGATTACAACTCTTCCACCTCTTCAGCACCTCCTGATCAACTAGCGTAACCGGTACCTGAAGAAAAGCAAAATCTCACACTGTGAGTCAAATCTCAGCAGATTCTAAACAACACATGCAGTATAAGATAAACATGCTCGATAAATGAAGTGTAGTTTTTGACTCTCTTTCAAGCCAATAAAATAATTTGAAAACCGTTTTAGATCACGACTCACAAGAGCTAGAAAAACATTTTCACATGCAAGGGAAAGCGAGAATAAAAACTATTTTTTGACTCATAAGAGTCTTGAAAACGATCCGAGTATTACGACTCCCGCATGCCGTTAATACAGTATTTTGACTCCCGTAGGCCTATAATACAGTTTTAAGAAAATTGGTTTATCCATCCCAAAATGCAATACATGCAATCTATGAACACGTGCCTCTTCAGAACCTCGTTTCAGCCTTCAGATATCGCACACACACCCACACATGTGCCTCATCAGGATCTCATTTCAATCCGTCAGATATTGCACACCACGCACGCAACCTATGCAACACATATCTTTACAGAATTTTACCGTAGGACTGCAGTCCTAACTAATGCATCTTCTCAGACTTTCACCGAAGGATCGCAACCCCAAATACACCAGCTTTCGCAGCCTACCTCATACACCCACGCACGCACATGTGCATTATTAATAAGGATTTACATCTACTGGATCACAGATTCATATAATCCATATCACACATATGCAAACTTAAACCAAAATTTAAAGCATATAACCATATATCAATACGATATTCCACAGACCACGTTACATACATATAAAATTTTAGGTTTTAAAGCATAAATCACGTTACACATAACGATATCATCTCATGTAATTTACCTACATATTCCATACATAAGTAAACAGTTATAAATATGCATATAATCATATAAAATCACATCACAACGCCACCCATCAAAATCGACATCCACCAACGGGGACAACCCACACGACCACTACTGGCCCAAACACACCAAACACGGCCATCACAGACCCACGACGCTCACCCGCGCTAACACAAACCCAACATCAACCCACGCATCTAATCGTGCATCAACAAGCCGCATCTACCATGCACATCACCCACAAGGGCAACACTCAAACGCACACCCAAGGCCACGACACAACCCCCGAAACCAACACACAACCAACCAAACCCCAAAACGAATCCACAGGTATTTAAATCAAGTAATTCTCATAAATTAATCAATTGAATACCATAAGACACCAATCAAAAATCAAAACCCGACCGTAGAACCACCAAAACAAAGCTCAGAGGTTCAGTCGACCGAACCCCACCTCCAGTCGACCGAACACCCTACTAGAAAGCTAAAAAATGCCAAAACACACGGTTCAGTCGATCGAACCCCTCGGTCCAGTCGATCGAACCCCAAGAACCAAACTTTAGTCGACCGAACCTCAAGATCCAATCGACCGAACCTCGACGGAACCTGATTTTGAGCTACGGGTTTTTACATCCAAACCCCGATTTGAAGCCTCCGAACTCCAAACCAACATCCGTGAGCACCCACACACCTAGGCCTAACACCGAGACCTCAAAAGAAACTCCCGACACCCGATTCCATCCATTGAATTAGCCAAAACAAGGTTTTAAATCCAAAAATTCAACATTGAAACAAACGCAGATCTACAGCAATCTACCTGTTAAAAATACACATGTTTACGCATAGCACCCTTATACAGCAGTAGGGTCTAGAATCATACCTTGGTGAGTTCAAAACTTGACGCCGCGAAACACGTGCAAAATTGAGCTTCACCGAAATTGAAATCTGACCGGATGGTTGCGTAGCCCACGATGCCAAAAGTAAGGATCCGCTGTTGGATCGCTGAAAATCGAGCCCCGGGCCCTTGAGAATATAGGGAGAAGACAGAGAGAAAATGAGAAACTTACTGAAAAAGTTTTGAAAAATATCTTTATGAAAATATATAACTCCAGATATTTATAGGCCTCCAAAATATCATTTTTTTTTAAAAAATTTCAAAATTTGCCCCACAACGGCCCACGGCCTTGGGAACCTACCCCGCATGCATATCTAAGCCCGATCATGTATCAAAAGTAATAAAACATGCTGCAACGAAAACACATAACGCGCGTCCAAAAACGCCAAAAAAAGAAAACGAGTCAGGGTTTCACAGTTTTAGAATGTGTTTTTATGGTTTAATGTTAGTTTTTACTATGTTTTATATTTTAGAATTCCTTTCTTCAAGAAAAATGTTGGTTTGGAGATTCTTTATCAAAATAGGATTTTTGCTGGGTTGGTCTCGGGTAAGGGACCGTTTGAACAGTCCTGAGTTCGCTCGAGTGGTCTATTACCTGAGAGTTGGTTTTTTGTCTCAGTTTAGTGGCCGCTCGAGAGGTGGTGGGTCCGCTCGAGCAGATTCACCTGGGTCAGCTATGAATTTTTATTTTCTTAAAAGAAAGTATCTTTTCATCTGGGTTTTGTTTTGGAATCCCTCTACCTTCAAATTGAAGCTCCGTGAGCCGTCTTTTCAATGGTTTAACTCTCATTTCAAAATTCTTTTGGGTTTAAATAGTTTTATTTGGAATTATGGACATAAAAAGATTTTATTAAATGTTTTACTTGTGGACCGGTGTATCTTTATGGGTTTTTGAGGGTGGTCCACGTGCTTCAGGCTTGGGGGCATGACTCCTTTACCGTTGGCTGCTCCGTCCACCTGAAGCTTCCACGTCCCTTCCGTGCTGAGTGTTCTAGCGTATTGTGCCTCGAGTTCCTGGAGGGACTTGCTTGGGGCTAACTCGGATACAAAGTTAACTAACATTTGCCCCTAGATTGCTGTCCTCGATCTGAACTGGATATCATGCTCCTTTAGCTCTACCGTCCACTTTGAGATCCTTCCCGTGAGGTCGGCCTTCCCTAAGAGAGCCTTCAAGGGAAATTTGGTCAACAAAATGATGGTGTGCGCTTGAAAATAGTGCTTTAGTTTCCTCGAAGCGACCACTAAAGTGTAGGCCAACTTCTCCAGGGGTAGGTATCTTCATTCCGATTATGATAATGCTTTTTCAATGTAATAGACCAGTTTCTGAAGCTTATTCTTCTTCCTGAACTAGAGCTGCACTCACTGTGTTATGAGATATGACAAGATATAAATACAACTACTCGCTGATGACTAGGGTGGGTAGGAGTGGTGGTTCAACTAGATACTTTTTAAGCTCCTCTAGGGGTATGTTGCAGTCTTCGATGCACTCAAACTTGGACCCCTTCTTCAAGGATTGAAAGAATGGTCGGCAGCGTTCAGAGAACGACTAATGAACCGATTGAGAGATGCTGCCATCATAGTAAACTTTTAGACCTCTTTGAGCATTCTCAGGCTTTGAATTGATCGAATGGCCTGAATCTGATTAGGGTTTGCTTCGATACCACAATGGGTCCCCAGAAACCCAAGGAATTTCTCCGATCATACTAAAGGCACATTTGGCCGCGCTAATTTCAGCTTGTGGGCCTTCAGTATGTCAAATACCTCATGTAGGTCAGCGAGATGAGCGTCTTTCCTCTTGGGTTTAACTAACATGTCGTCAATAAATGATTCCATTGTTCGACCTAGCAGTTTGGCAAACATCGTGGTAACCATTTATTGAAAGGTGGTCTGGACATTTTTTAGTCCGAAAGGTATGACCTTGTAGTAATGGGTTCTCCTTAGAGTAGTAAATGCGATCTTTTCCTCCATTTGGACATAGCAATCTAATGGTACCCCCTATAGGCGTCTTACAAGCTCATCCTTCTGTGGTTAGCCATTGAGTCCACGAGCTGAATAATTTTGGGAATGATCACACTACTAGTCAGGATGGGGATAAGAATCCTAAGCACCAAGTTCTTAGTGGTGGATGCCCCCGCCCTTTATAATGCCATTATGGAGAGAGCCTACTTGCACTAACTAAAGGCCATCTTGTCATCCTACCACTAGATTCTCAAGTTCCCAACCTCCAAATGGGTCGAGATAGTTCAGAGGGACCAGGACATGGCAAAGCAGTGTTTCATAGTGACCATATAGGGAGAAATGAATACATCCACATATTAAGCTTGTGTAATAGAGGTCTACGATAGGCCAGCTCTGGAGGACGTGGGCCGAGTACTGACAGAGAAGGTTATGAAGCCCCTAAAGAAGATCCTGTTGACAAAGGATGAACCAGAGCATTACTTCCTACTTAGCACAAGCTTTAACAAGAAGAAGACGAGATGGTGGCATTCCTGAAGTCGAATATGAAAGCATTTGTAGGGATATCTTATGAGATGTTGGACATAGATCTCAAGGCCGTGTAACATCATCTGAATGTAAACCTCGATCATCTAGAACAAAAGGACGTCAGCTCCACAGCATATAGAGGCCATGGTGGAAGAGGTTGATAGCTCCTTGAGAATGATGCTATAAGGGAGGAGCAATACTCGATTTAGCTCTCAAATACGGTGGTGGTTAAGAAAAAGAAGAATGAAAAGTGGAGGGTGTGTTTGGAATTCACTAATATGAACAAAGTATGCCTTAAGGACTTGTTTCCACTTCAAAAAAGTGACCAATTGTGGATTTAACATTGGGCACAATAAGATGAGTTTCCTAGATGGTTATAGGGGCTGCTATAAGATAGCACTCAACCTAGACCATTAATAGAAGATATCCTTCATTACGCTGAGGGACGTGTACTACTATAAGATCATGCTGTTCAAATTAAAGAATGCAGGGGACACATACCAAAGGTTAGTGACTAAGATGTTTCAGCCCATGCTCAGCTACACCATGGAGAACTATATGGATGATATGATAGTGAAGATCAAAGAGGGTCTTGAGTACTTAACCGACCTCAAAGAGACATTCGAGATACTAAAAGCTTAAAAATTAAGACTAAATGCGTCCAAGTATGCCTTCGGCGTAGAATTAGGAAATTTTTGGGGCACCTGGTGATCAAAAGGGGCATCGAAGCTGATCCTAACAAGATCACAACAGTTCAAAAGTTGTAACCGCCAGAACGGTCAAAGAAATCCAGAGGCTCGTGTTGTAGGCTATTCTTTCAGTTATTAAAGAAAGGAAGGGGCATTGTTTGGTGGGAGGAGTGTGATCAAGCATTTCAAAAATTGAAGGAGTACTTGGCCACAACTCCCCTCCTGTTGAAACCGTACCCTAGAAAGGTCTCGTACTTGTATTTGGTCATCTCTGAGCAATCCTCGAGCGTGGTGCTCATCCGACTAGAGGGAGCTGAGCAAAAACTAGTTTATTATGCCAGCCGCACCTTTCTCGACGCAAAGACAAGGTACTTACCCCTCGAGAAGTTGGCCTTCACATTGGTAATGGCTTCACGGAAGCTCGTTCATTACTTTTAATGTTGACGGCTCACCAGTTGAAGTTAATACTATGCAAGGAAGACTTCTTTGGGCAAGTAGCCTATTGGTCAGTCGAGTTCGGTGAGTATGAAATTTAGTATCATTCGAATAAAACCATAAAAGGGCAGGCCTTAACCGACTTCATAGCTGAATTTTTAAGGGTAGATCTACCAGCTAGTTTGGCACTCGAGTACTTAACCCCCAAACTAGGGGGAAATGGTGAACCTGTAACTGAAGAATTATGAAGGATGTACACGGAGGGATCCTCAAGCCAGAAGGGCTCTGGAGCTGAGGTTGTCCTCATCTCATCGGAGGGAGCTATCATTGAATATTTTACCAGATTTGGCTTCTCAGTGTCTAACAATGAATCAAAGTGTGAGGCATCCTTAGTTGGGCTTATAAGTGCTAAGCTGCTACATGTTAGGCGGATATGAATCTTCTGTGACTCCACGCTAGTAGTAAATAAATTCACTTGCTAGTACAATGCTCTAGACAACAGGATGTTGTAAACATCCCAATTTGACTTAGCCGGATCTTAGGTTTATCCGGGTAAGTCTTTTGTAAAGATAAAATTTTAAAAATTATAATAATTTTTTTTCTGACTTGAAGTTTTTTTTAGCTTAAAGCCACTTTAAGCTAAACTTTTTGGCTATTAGCGTTTTGACTTAAATTCTTTTCTATAGTTTATCAAATAAATTTTTTACTTATTTAGTTTAAAGTAATTTTAAATAAAAAACATAACTTAAAGTCAGGTTACCAAATGAGGTCATAATCAAATCACATCTGAGTTGTAAGTTATTTAGGTTGAATTTGAAACTACACCATCCAAAAACATAGTCTTATTCGGTCCATACCAACTATTCGATGTTATCAATTTAACCCTGTTAATATTTTATTTTTCAAGTGATACATTTTACTTATTTAATTATGAAGTTGTATTACTTTAACCTGGAAATTATAAAATTATATCACTTTATCCCTTTAATTAAGAGTATTTTTGTTATTTTTGAGTCACTGCGTTAACTTAAAAAATAGAATGCTAATCGAAAGAATTTGAGAGATATTATCAAACAGTTAAAAAATTAATTTGTACATTTTTTAATTAAAAAAATAATAAAATCTCATAATTTAAAAGATATTTGTGTAATTTTTACCAGCAAAAAAAATAATTGTACCAAACGAAATATTTTACTCGGAAACCTGAGAGCGGCTCGAGCAGCCGCTTCCACCTCTAACCTTTTTACTCTCTCTTCAGATGAATTCCTCAATCTTCTTCACAACCAATTTGTCAATTATTGATCAGATTTTTATTGTCCGTATTACCTAAGAAATCAAAATTCTGAACTCAAAACATCTCTCTCTCTCTCTCTCTCGCTCTCTTTTCTGTCTTTAATTAGCTATGAGAGCAGAGAAAAGTACGGTGAAAGTATTGGAGTGAGAGAGAGAATCGCGTTTGAAACCAACCCATTGACCAAAAATCTACGTTTCTGTGAGTCCCATTTTTCAACCTTTCATTAACATTATACTATTTTTTAATAATAATAAACTGTAAAATAAGTACTATTATGTGATCATATAAATATATTATTGTTTTTTTTGTAATTTTTAATTTTATTCTTTGAAAATTCTAAATTGGTTTTTTCTTTTTCATTTTAGGTGTACTTTTCTTCGTTAATCTCTGTATTTGCGTGTACGGACAAGTCCTGCCTTGAAGAGCAATTCCCAGGTGAATCAGGGTTTGGTCTTCGTTCTATTTCTTATTTGTACAGTAATATATATATATATATATATATCTGTGTGTGTGTGTGTGTGTGTGTGTGTGTGTGTGTGTGTGTTATATTGTTTCTAGGGTGACTATTGAGAATCTGGGTTTTGATTCTTGAGGAAAATACAAGTGGGTTTTCATTTTTTCTCTTCGTTTTCTTGTACAATGGTGTGTATGGATGTTGATCTCAATCAATTATTAAATGTTACTTTTTTGCTCGTTGGTGAAAGAAAATTGCTTTATACCCACTTTTCTTTTTTTAATGAAAAAGTTGATTTAACTTTTTTTTTATTGTCAAATAAACTGATTTAACATAATAAAATATAATTTACAACTTCATGGTATAAATTCTTCGAGTGTCTCTTTTCTATGAAATTTGGAGGATTTCGAGGGTGTTTTGGATTGTTTCTTTTGTTTCTTTGCATCTGCTTTATCAATCTCATGTGAATCCTAATTCCCACAACACACATTGCTTCCTGATGATTCAAACAGAGCCTTTTTTTTTTTGCGCAGACCTAAATGTTAGAAGCTGAGTTTTTTTCTACAGTTATGGCTGAAATTTTCCTTTTTGGCCTTTACTTTATCCTTATTTTGTTTTTCCTTTTAAACTTAAAAAGGAAGAAAATACCCTATTCACTTTCAAGCAAATAATTAGGGATATGCCCATCATATTTGATTGATCGGATTAATAATGAGTAGATTTTTTTTAAACATTGTATATTCCACATTTTGTGGGATTTTTCTTAATATAATTTTATGTCTAATTCAATCAATCAAACATACACAATGAGCTTTAATTCTGGGGCATGCTTTTGCATTGCAACATGTCCTCTTCTTGCACTTACCAGAGTCATAAATGAAGAAGAATCAATGGCTCTCAATTAGAAGTTCTACTTCTGTACTCATGCATTAAATATACTAGAAAGAATTGCAGAGTGTGCAGAATTATTAATGTAAAAGGAGACAAACTAGAGGAGATAAGTTGGTCGTGTAGTACTTTTTTTTTTTAATGCAAAAGGAGACAAAACAGGAGGAAGTGGGTAATGTAGTTTTTTGTTTTTGACCTAACAGCTAAAGAAATTAGCCTAAAAACAATTGTGAAAACGTAATTTGTTATGGGATAATGTAGGAATAAAATGAACCGTTAGGATTATCAAAGTGGGTCCATTTTGGGCCCAAAATTGCCTCCACTGGGTCGGATCAGTCCTAAAATGGACTGGAGAGAAGCTGCGCCCTTCCCACAACACAAACTGTTTCTTGATGATGGAATGGATCCCATCATAAACTGTTTCTTGATGATGGAATGGATCCCATCATAAACTGTTTCTTGATGTTGTACTGAGTTTTTAATGTAATGTAAAGGGAGCATAAATAGGAGGAAGTGGGTAATGTACTGTTCTTTTTCTTTTTTCTTTTATTGCTCTTACAGCTAAAGAAATTAGCCTCAAAACAATTGTAAAACACAATTTGTTGGGGATAGTTTAGGAATAAAAATGTGAGCCCATTCACTTTTAGATTCCCATAGTGTTCTCTTTTAATAATGGTATAGATAAAGTAAAAACTTTCAAATCTTCAGCATGGGCATCTCTGTGCTATGTCCTTTTAGTACAGATTTTTGCTTAGGATCATATTGCCCTTGCATATTATAGGTTTGAGGCATTTAGTGTTCATGATTCATTCAACTTAAAAGCATTATAAGCATTTAGTGGCTATCATTGATTGCTTAAAGCCACATGTGGAAAGCCATGAATAATACTGGACAACTCTGGCAATTGTGTTGTAATTAATCAACCTTCCTTTTTCAAAAATTGTTTGTTTTCTATAAAACTTGATTTACTATATACTTCTTTAATCCTTTTGTATCTACTTTTTAGTTTATATCCTTCCAATTCAGCATATTGAATTCAAAGTTGTGTGGGTAACATATGTTTGGTTTCTTCCAATTGTTCCTAAATTCACTAATGCTGTATGCAAACCAAGGATGTCTTTTAGCACTGTTTCTTTGTCCTTGTTGTCTGTTGGCTGGAAAATGATTATTCAAGATGCTCTCTGGTGGCAGACTGTTTAGGCATAAATAACCAACTCTTAAAGAAAGATGGATCCAATAGACAGTTTTTTTTTTCTTCATCTTGACAGAACTATTTTTTTACCCTTAAGATATCTTAGCATACCCCTTGTGAATTTAAAACCATGTACCATTTTGACAATTGTATATGAAAGAAAATGATTCTGTCAAGTGTGGTTTATTAAAAGGGATTAACTCCATATACCTTTCACCTTTTGGCTTTCCTTAAGCCCAAAGGCTTTGAAGAAAGGCGTATCCTTTTCTTGCGAGTTGCAACGGTAGAGAATATCGGTCTTTTACTTTTTGAATTGGATCATTCGACTATCGTATTGCTTTGTGCTTGGATTTCTTTTATTTCTGTCTCATTTTGTTCTCCATTTTATGTGTAGACCACAATAAAAATGATGGATGTGGAGTTCAAGGGGAGTGCTTATCGAATTAGAAAGTGTGCATTCGATTTATTAGCGATTGGGGATGATTTGACAGATGATGAAGACTCGTGGAATTTGATGGGAAGGGATCTACACCTGAAATCAGCATTCTTATACTGTGATTTCAATCAGATGATCTCCAGTGCTCCCCAAGATCAGAAGAAGACTCTTACTGAACTTGCAAATAAATTATTCTGCTCCATTGAAGAGGTAATTCGTTACCGTTGAGCACTGTATATTGTCACCTTAATTCTTTTATGCCATATAGGTGATCTTTAAGTATGAGTGATGTGAAGGTATGGATGGAAGATTCCTTATTCATCAGATTCCTTATTCTAGATGAATAATTCATAATGGTTTGGTGCATATGTTTATTATTATTATTATTATTATTTATTACCCAAAAGGGTAGGGCCTTGAGACTCACCCCTGAGCATAAATTTCCAAATACCTGCCATCACCCGCATACCACGTGTCATTTTAAGTCAGAACGCTTCTAGTAGAAATCGATCAGGGTCTGCAGTTGGTCCCAATAACGAACTTAACCCACTGGATACCCTACCCGATCTTAATAGGGCACTTGTTTTTGTTTTTCTTTTCACCTTGAAATAAAAGTGGACTCATCTTTAATTATTGTAAATCAGTTTTGACTACATTTAATTATGACTGCATTTTGTGAGGTCATTATTTTCCATTCTCCCTATAAATTAGATTGCCTTGTTTAGCAGGAAAGAAGATATATTTCTGAAGTTATGATGTTGGAGTATCTTTTTCTATATCTTTTTAGTGGTTAAATTTAAAGATTGTGATTGATATATGTTCAATCAAGGTGAGTCATGAAATTAATTTCTCTTCCGTTTTACTTTGAATGGCTTCCAATGTCCCTTGAACTTTATGGGCTCATATGCACATGAAGTGAAAATTCATTAGACCCACGACGGATAGCCAAAATGGATAAAATGCAAAATTTCCACGGCATGAGTCTTGGTTTCAAACTTTCGATGATTCCTTAAGACAGTCGCTGCCTGGACGTTAATCTAAAACAAGGAAACAGCTATTCAATGTGTGTTTATATTTAAGAAATGTATTTATTGCATGACATTGTCTTTTACAAGATTGTTGTTGTAACGACCCAAGTAAACTACTAACCCAATAACTTAAATAAAAAGTTTATCAACGCGACTAAAAAAATTTAAGCACCGGTTATTAGTAATACTTTATTTGTATCAGACTAATTTTTCATCTTCTACGAGTGTAGGATGAGATATCACAATTTTGTAATAGCACAAATGAATTACTTGCCTAGTAACTTGAATAAAAAGCTTAATAATGCAGCCGAAAAACTTAAACTCAAGTTATTAGTAGTAGCCAACTGATTTATTTATATATTAAACTTATTTATTATCTTTCACCAATGTGGGATGAAATATTATAATATCTGCCATTCAAGAATGCGACGATGTCGTCATGTGACCTAGATTCTTCCTTTAATTGAGGTTGTGAATAACAACCCATTAGCAAAGTGAATAACAATCCATTTGTTGACACAAGACAGTTTATTAGCGTGCACACGGCATTCAAATTCGAGACCTCTATTCCTTCATATCAGTTGCCACACAGCTCTTCATGGGATCCAATCGAGATCGCTCTTATACCATTTGTAACGACCCCAGTAGAATACTAGTCCAATAAAGAGTCTATCAACACGGTTTAAAAAGCTTAGGTCCAAGTTTTTAGTAATATTCTTCTTGTTTCTATATATATCAAACTAGTTTTCATTTTCTATCGATGTGAGATGGGTATCACAGATATTATCCTATCATTGAACATAAAATTTTGTTCCTTTTTTCTTTTCAGTTGGATCATGCAGTGAAGATTCGAAGTGTTCCATTGACCCACAATCGATACAACGAAGCTGCTTGCATTTTACACGAGGTGATGGCGCTCATGCCGCCCTCAGACACTGATTTCAACTGCTCAAATTCATTTAAAATAGGTGGCTGAATCTTCAATTCTATGCATATATTTGTGCTTTGTATAGTAAAACTTGGAAGATTTGTATATAAGTTGATATATTTAGCTTTCCTCAGGCATGAGCACGAGGATTCACAGCTCTATGGCAAGTTAAGTGGTAAATAAAAGTTTAAAATTGGTTGAATATTTTAATTTTAAGAATCATGTAAATCGTAAATAGTGAATCGACTTGTGAATCAAACTACGAATCATAAAATTTTATCACGATTCTACCACAAAATAAATTAATTCATAGATTCATATCGAATTATGAATAAATCGTGAATCTTAATATTGCCAACATTATGATCTCAACCATGCATGTGGGACATTATGGATGTATATTGATGATTTAAGATTATGTTATGTGATTGTTGTGTGTCCTGTATACTTTTCATTATGTATAAAAATAGTGGATAATGTGTTGCGGATAAGTTGTGATTATATATTACACGAAACTATATATATCTTTACAATTTTGATCAATTTAATTTTTGTGTGCGACAACTCCTTTTATACAATTTATTTTGTGTTTAATAAACTTTTTTTAACTTGACTTAATTTTTTGTACTTATTTAATGTTCTCGTCATGAAAAATTATAAAAAAATATATTTATTTTTTATAAAAATGAAAATATTTTAATTGACTTACATATAAAAAAAAAGGCAGAAAAGGTCGTTGAGGCCTTTAAACGGCTTTAATGGTTTTTTTAACTTTGACCCAAATTTTTATGCCTTTTTAGATTTTTTTTGTTCGAGAAATCAAAAAATAAAAATTGGCAAAAAATAAGAAAAGATCTTTTAAAAAAAGGAAAAAAGTTTGTCAAGTGAAAACTATTGTCCTTAAAGAAATGAAGGCAAATATATATATATATATATATATATATATATGTATATATGATTTCCATATATATATATATGATTTCCAACCCCTTATCTCATCTCTCTCTCTTTTTTTTTTTTATATCAGGAGATGAGGGAGTGAAGATTGAATAAACAAGTCAAAAAAGATTCTGAACGGATGTTTTGCTCCCCTACTTCATCTCACTTGAATGGCTTAAAAAGTGAGTGCTATCCAATGATTTAAAAACGTTCAGTGTTTCTTAACATATTGAATAACAATTAGAAAATATGTGGATTTGAAATTGAATTTGCTAAAATTTTAGAAAAAATTGTAATTACACTAACACAAATGACCGATTAAATACAAAAAAAAAACCAGTACTCGTGGCTCTTATTTGTATTTGGTCAATCATCGGCTATCTGTACACATAACATACCTCAAAATTTTAATTAATCGGAGTTAAATTCTAATTTTCTTTTATATGTATTTGGTAATCATGGACCATATGCGCGCAAAACATATCTCAAAATTTTATTGCCAGTAAGTTTTAAGTTATTTTATGCTCAATGCCTGCAAGAACTGCACGATCACGCGTATTCATGTATTTAGGAGCAAATCTTGCGTACTTTATAAAATTATCTCATTTGATCATATGACTCTTCATGCGAGTCTTGAAGGCATTTTGGTATTACTATCTCATTTTTTCGTACATAATTCATTTTATGTGATTTTGAAATTTAAATTTGGTCAAGAAAATGTACAAAAAAAACTAAAATAAACTAATTTTTTTGTAAAATACTATTCATTTTTCTCGTTTTTCTAACACAAATTGACAAAAACTATTTTTAAAAAAAAACTACTACTTCTATTTAAAACAACTTCTACTTTATTTTCTTTGTTTATTATTATTATTTTTCCTTTTTTTCTTTTCTTTTAAAAATTAAAACTCCAAACAAAATGTTGAATTTTTTGTGATCCGCCACTTTTTTTAGGCTTTCTTTGCTACGAAGAACTGCTTAGAGCATCTCCAACAGAGAAGCTAAAACAGGCGTGTTAGCTAAAATGGAGAGTGAGAACAGATTTTCTCCACTCCAACAGGTATTCTAAACTCACTAGCTATTATACAAAACACAATCTTGCTAGCCAAAATCTGGCTCGCTACTTTTTTTTCCCTCTCCCGCACTCTTTTCTTCATCTCCTTCAGATCTGGCCATGGAAATGAAGCTCGAGCGTCGTCGGTGCAAGCTCTTGCGATCTGCCACACCCGTCGGTTCAGCGTCGTCGTACCAGATCGAACGCCGGCGAGAGCTCCAACTTATTCTCAATCTCATCGATTACCGCTCGAACTTTTTCTCAATCTCGGCGAGAGCCCCAACTTTTTCTCACCGGCGAGAGCTCCAAGCTTGAAATCCGGGATGTAAAAGGTTTGATTTGTGAGATTTGAGAAACGAGATCACTGCTCGAACTTCTTCTCAGTCTCATCTGTTCACTGCCCTTCTTCTCTCTTCTTCCTTTTTTTTTTTTTTAATGATGCATCCATGGCATTTACAGAAATGGGATTTGTGGAGTTTATGAGATTCACGACCACACTTACATCTTGTATTTAAGCAGTAATATTAATATTTTTTTATTTTTTAAAATATTATTTTTTTATAATTTTATTTTTTTATAACACTTAAATTTAAAAATTAATTTTTATTAATTTTTTAAATAAAAATACTATTGAAATAATTTTTTTAATTTTTTAATTTTTTCTTTTATTTTTGTTTAATTATTTTTATTAAAATTAAAAACTTAAAAATAAAAATAAAAATAAATTTAATTTAAATAGAATTAAAAAAACTTACTAAAAAAAATTTATTCCACCAGTATTTTCGTTTGAAAAATTAACAAAAATTAACTTTTAACTTTAAGTGTTACAAAAAAATATATAAAGAAGTATAATAATATTTCATATAATAGAGGGAGTGCCAGTGTTATTACTTTTAAATATAAGGGGTGTAGATGTAATTATTATTGTAAAAATTATCTTTCATTATTTTTATTTTTATTATAA
>JAOTRH010047528.1:0-19625 GCA_034768845.1 Heliamphora exappendiculata | reverse complement strand
AATTTGAGATTGGGGGCAAATTTTCAAAGATTTATAGAAAATTTAGGGACAAATTTTTCATAACCTCTAGAAATTTAAGGGACATTTTTCAAAAATGTTAAAAACTTTTAGAAAGATTTTTTAGAAAATCCTAGAAAATCTTAGAAATTTGAAAAAAAATTCTGATAATTTTTTAAAAAACCCTGGAAAATCTAGAATTTTGAGAAAAATGTTTAGAAAATTTTAAAAATTTTTAGAAAATTTTAAAAAATTGAGAAAAAATTTTAAGACACTGTTAGAAAATCCTAAAAATTTGTGTTTTTTTTTTTGAAAGAAAGGTTGACATAAAATGATAAAATTTTGCCTGATGCGCCAGGACTTAAGATCACCAGGATATGCAAAAATCACTAACCTAGGGTAAGGGCTTAGCTTTCTAGGGCTTGAAAAGAACCGAAGGACCGTCACATAGAGTTTGAAAGATTTTCTTGATTTATTAGGGTTATCCGCTGCATGTGTCATGTGTTTTCTCTGCTCTTTATGTATCCTTTGTTTCTCCCTTCTTTACAAGCTGGTCACTATGTTCGAGGTTTCAGGGGTTCTGCCTCCGGGAAGGTGTTGGAGTGGTATGATGCCCTCCCTGCTCCCAGCCGAGCTTATATTGATGCCTCCGGCTTTGCTCGCTTCATACCCTTATTGCGTAGGACGAGCAATGACCGGGTTTGGCAAATGGCCTTGGCGGAGCGGTGGTGGGATACCACTAATACCTTCCACTCCTCCACATTTGAGGCTACTCTAACGCCTCTGGACTTCGCGCTGATCACTGGTATCAGGGTGGGCCGTGCCCCTGTTCCATTTGATCCCACCATTGTGCAGTCTATTGATGCCCTGATGTACTTCCTCAGGGCTATTCTGGCGCAGATAGACAGAGATCGGGTCCAATATACCTGGTTTTTTGACCGTTTCTGACACTTCTAGTGCACCGTGCCCCGCCATTATGAGTGGGTCGCTTGGGGTTTTCTTATGTATATGTTCGGTACCTCCTTATTTTCAACTAAGAAGAACACTGTTCATTTACACTACTTGGGTGGCTTGGCTCGTCTTGACCGGGTTGCTTTGTACGACTGGGGAGGCGCTACTTTGGCTACTCTCTATAGCTTCATGCGGACCTTGACCCAGTTCCCCCAGGAGTTCAGCATCGGGGGATCCTGGAGGGTCTGTGAGGTATGATTTAGTTTCTGTAGTTTTTCATCTATTTCTATTATCTGTTATTTCTGCTTGCTGGCATCTTCTTCTTTGCAGTTATGGACCTATGAGTTTCTCAGGTTTCACGTCCCGGCAAACTCTGCGGCAAACCCTCTGGTTATTCCCCGTGTAGCCCGATGGTCCCGAGGGCTGAAGGGAAAGAAGGCCAGAGGGAAGGACCTTGATCGATTTTGGGTGTCTTTGGACCGGCTGACCCTTGACCAGGTATCTTTTCTTACCATTCAATACACTACTTTCTATACTATACTGATTATTGCGCCGTTTACTGTACTGTACCATACTGTTCTTCATTCCGTTCACTGCACTGTACTGCACTGTACTAGGCACTGTTTACTGCACACTGTTCATCATACTGTATGTCTTACTGTTCTTTGCATTGTACTGTACTTTAAGCTGTCGCAGGTTCACTGGGATGTCTGGAGGGAGTAGAGGATCGGGCCGGCACAAATCTGATATGCAGCCGCGACACTGCTGCGAGGCGTATCCTGCTGGAGGGCCCATTTGGGTGGGAGTACTATCTGGGAGAGCGAGTGGTTCGCCAGTCCCTCGGCCTGGATCACTTTTGGATCCTAGTGGTTCCTCCGGCCTGTATGTGCCTGACTGAGGATCCGAGCCCTGTTGACCTGCTGCTGGAGACAGTGGGGACCCCGGCTATGGAGCTGCTCATAGCGGAGGGAGATTATACGACCTAGGCCCGCGCTCATCTGATGGGACCACTAGGACCTGGCCCGGCTACCCCATGAGGCAGGAGGCGAGGACAAGCACCAGAGGCTGCTGATATTGGTGTTGCTGGTGCCGCTGTTGGAGCTGCTGGTGGAGCTGCTCATAGAGTTGGGACTAGGGATGTTGAGGTACCTTGGATGGTGTCGTCCTTCATTGTTGGGCATCCTTTTGATATCCTCGTCCCGGTTCCTCTAGCCCCGGAGTTTCGGCCAAAGCACACCCAGGTTTGACTCTTTTCTCACTATTTCCTTTTTGTCTTTCTTTATTCGTAGACTGCTCAGTTCTGTTTTATTTCTTGACAGACAGATCAGGTTTGGCTGGATCACCTCATGCTAGTGGTGAGCGGCCTACAGACCCTTGTCGGCCAGCAGGATGCAGCCTTACTCGCAGTTGGGGTTCAATTCGTTCCCTTGCCAGTGAGTATCTTTTCATGTGCCTTGTTATTATATTTTGTACTTTATTCTTATTCTTGCTTCTCTTTTCAGGCACTGGTAGTTGCTGCCAGTGTAGTACTGCCATCGGCCTCTACTCAGCCTCCTGCCCTAGTTCCGGCACGGGATCGTGGGTCCCACGCTTCTTCCCGAGCCCGATCCCGAGGATCTGCATCTTCTGCCTAGAGCCGTTCCAGAGTTATCTCCTCCTCCTCTAGCAGTGACGACGATGATGGTTTTAACAGACTTTTCGAGGACGACAACTCGGAAGAGGCTGGTCCTTCTCGTCGAGTCTGCCCGAGGCATACATGAGAGAGAGAGAGAGCCCCCCCTTTTCTGATACATTTTATTTTGATGGGCCTGCGTGCCCTAGTTTGATATATTTACGGGCCTGTGTGCCCCCCGTTTACCATTTTATTGGGCCTGGGTGCCCCAATTATACTTCGATACATTCTGGTACTTTTTGATGCATTTTGGGGCCTTTGTGCCATTTATTGCCTTATATTCATCTGCTTGTATGGTTCTCTTACTGCTCAAACAGTCATGGATGCACAGATCAAATGCCCCAATTCATATAAATCACACAAGCTGCAAGCTGACACACACCTGCCGTGTTCAGTCATGGCAGTCGCCATAATGTAATATGGCGATCGCCCCTTATAAGGAGACTGACATGGCAGTTGCTATTTTAGACTTAGCGGTCGCCACTTTCCCAGAATATTTACCTAGCGGTCGCCTAGTTCAACATGGCAGTCGCCTGGTCAAGAAAATGATGTCACAGTACTATGCTTTTTGGAGTTGGCGGTCGCCAGTTCCAAGACGGCGGTCGCCACTTTAAATGGACCTTTTGCCAAAATTTTGATTTTTTGCCTTTTTTAGCCTTATAAATACTGACCTGGAGGCTTCGTTTACTGTTACTCCGGCTCAGATGGCTTCTCCTCTTTCTTTATGGATTGAAGCATTTTCCTATATTGAACGTTTGAACTTCGCCCCATTTGGCCTGAATGCTCTTTTCTCACTAGGGGTCGTGGAGGTTAACAGACCCTTATTGTCAGCTGCTGCTCAACTATGGGATCTGCAATCTCATGTCTTTCAATTTGGCCTTGAGGAACTCTGCCCCACTGTAGAGGAATTTGCTGCCATTATGGACTTGACTCCACGGAGTTTCGTTATCGTTCCCACACCTTTTTTTCTCAGCTCGGCAGCAGGTGATGCAACTCTGCAGTCTGTCTAAGATGGAGGCTTCTCTTCTGACCTCGGGTGACTGCCTTGACATTTCCTGGATCATTGACATAATCTGTTCCAACAGCGACCTCAGTAACCTTGGTTTTTAGCTATGGAGACGCTATGCACTTTGCTTCTGCCTTCTAGCCCAGTATCTTCCTGCCCCTTCTGACGGGCGAGTTTGTTGAGCCTTAGTTGACATTGCAGGACAGATGTGGATGGGGAGGGATTTTGTGCTGCTTGTTTTAGCCGAGACACTGTTGGGCTTAGACGCTTTTCATCGTGGTGAGACCACCACCTTTGCTGGAAGCTCTTTACTTCTTCAGGTAAGCTTAACGTCTTCCTCTGTATTAAGTTCTCAGTCGTACCGCGAAGCCTTTCTCTTACTGTTCTAATTCTTGCTACAGATCTGGCTGATGGAGAAGGTAAATCTTATATAGAAGCCTCATACTGACAGGCACAATGCTGCTGCTTTCCTTTACCACCCACGTTATCAGATATGTGACACCGAGGCATCTTGACGACAGTATCTTTCTTCTCTGACTGCCCTAGACATTACCTAGCAGTGCTCTTGGTAGCGGATTCATGAAATGACTCTGACCACTATGGATCATCCTATTGTTTTACTGGTCGGCCTTCGTCAGACTACTTTTTACTAACCCTGTCAGATCATGCGGCAGTTCGGTCATAGGCAGGTCATCCCTCACCATATCCGAGGCCGTTTATCTTCATCTGTACTGCAGGTCCCATTTCTAGCACTATATTAGAATGCCTGGCCATCCCACTCATTGAAGGAGATGCAGAAGTTACAATGTCCTGATCTTTCTACTGAATACAAGATATGGCTAACACAAAACAGGGAGAAGAAGGATAAGGAAGAGGAGAAACAAGCAACGAAAAGGAGAAGGATTTGAGAATCTCTACTTTATTTCAAAAATTTCATAGCTTTTTTTTTTTAGAGTTTGGGCCTCGCATGCCCTCCCTTTATTTAAGAACTTTGTAATCTTGCTTAAAGTAATGAAAAACTTCCACTTCATGTTTAAGATGGTTCAGATTTATCAAATCTTGCAAGTCTTTATTAATCAAATTCAGAAATTAATTTGCATTGGTCTTACTCAGGTCCAAAGATGGTTAAAAACAAAAAATGTGGCCGGACTTCTTAAAAGAAGCTGCCTACGTATCTCAAAAAGATGGAATCAGGCCGTAACATAGTTCAAGCTCAGTTTTTACTCGGGTATTGACGCTCACCTTTTGTAGTGCCCTAACTTTTGCCAAGGTCGCCCTTTCGAATTTTCGGCCTTACGGGCTGCTCTAACTTCTGCCTGAGTTGCCTTTTCAATTTTCTACTCAGCGAGCTTTTATTTTATCTTTATTTTTACCTTAAGGATAGTATTTTTTGAGTTGGTTGAGGTTAACTGGAGTGGAGAACGCATTTCCATCCAAGTCCATAATAGCGACTGCACCACCGGTCATGATGGTTTTAATGAGAAACGGTCTGGACCAGTTTGGCTTGAACTTTCCTCTTGGATCAAAAATAGGAGCTCTAACCTCTTTAAGGACCAAATCCCCTTCTCTGAGATTCTGAGTTTTGACCTTTTTATTGAACGCCCAAGCTATCCTCCTTTGGTAACCTTGTACATAAAATAGGGCATGCAGTCTTCTTTCATCAAATAAGAGCAACTCTTCAATCCGGTTCCTCTGCTATTCTGCTTCTGAGATATTGGCCTCGGCCACTACTCTTAGTGAAGGGATTTCCACCTCAATGGGAAGAACAGCTTCCATTCCGTACACTAAAGAGTATGGTGTAGTTTCAGTTGAAGTTCGGATTGACGTTTGGTACCCCCAGAGTGCAAATGGTAGATGTTCTGGCCAATCTTTGTGTGAGTTGATTATCTTTTGTAAAATTTTCTTGATATTCTTGTTTGCTGCCTCGACTGTCCCGTTAGTTTGTGGCCGATATGGCGAGGACTTGTGAGCCACTATCCGGTATTTCTTGAAAAGATCTAGAACCTCTCCTTGGAAATGTGAGCCATTATCCGAGATGATTTCATGTGGGACCCCGTATCGACAAATGATGTTTTTCTTGATAAACTTAGCGACATGGGAGGCTTTCAATACTGGGTAGGAAGCTACTTCCACCCACTTAGTGAAATATTCAATGGCCACTAAGATAAATTCATGTCCATTTGATGCTTTTGGTGTTACTCTATCGATCACATCAATGCCCCATACTGAGAACGGCCATGGTAACGTCAGGTTGTACAACTGAGACAGGGGAACATGCATAAGATTTGCGTGAATCTGACACTTATGACACCTCCTCACAAACTGGATACAATTTATCTCTATTGTCATCCAAAAGTATCCATGTCGTAGGATTTTCTTGTCTAACATATTTTTGGTAATGCGTGGTCCACAGACTCCTGCATGTATCTCTTTCATCAGCTCTTGGCCCTCTTCAGTGTTTACGCACAGCTTGTTGACCCCAGAATGTCCTCGTTTGTACAATCTGTCACCGCAAATGACAAACTGTGCAGATAGTCGTCGTATTGCCGTTTTGTCCTTTTTGCTGGCAAACTTGGGATATTCTCCTTTCTCTATGAAATTCTGAATGTCAAAGTACCATGAAAGGCCGTCAGTGCTTTCTTTAATAGCGTCTATCATCTCATATGTCGGCTTTCTCTTCTGCTCAATTATCAAAGGTCTCATCTGGACTCCAGGCGGTATGTCGATCATGGATGTTAGGGTGGCCAGTACATCGGCAAACTTGTTCTTCAGTCTTAGTACATGGGGGAAGATCAACAATTCAAAGCACGGTATCAGCTTCTCTAGCTCATGATGATAGAGAATCATTGTCACGTCTCTAACCTTCCATTCTCCTCTAGCTTGTGAAACCACTAGTGCTAAGTCTCCGATGACTTCCAGCTTCCTTGCCTCTAGTTTTAAAGCTGCCTCCAATCCAGCTAAACATGCTTCATACTCAGCCTGATTGTTGGTGACTTCAAAATTGAGCTTCAATGATATGGGGACATGCGATTTGTCAGGAATAACAAGGAGGACTCCTATTCCGTAGCCATATTGATTGGATGAGCCATCAAAATATAGAGTCCATTTGTCATCCCCAACTTTCATTAGCTGTTCGTCAAGAAACTGGAATTATGTGTCTTTGCCTCCTTCAACTGGTTGGTCAGGCAGGAATTCTGCCACTGCTCTGCCCTTGACTGACTTCTAGGTGACACACTGAAGATCAAATTCAGCTAACAGCAGCAACCATCGAGCCAACCTTTTTGTCAGTGTCGGCTTTTCAAATAAGTATTTCAATGGATCCACCCGGGAGATGATATTTACTATCAAAGACAACTGTAGTGTCTCAATTTTTGGGAGGCCCAAACCAAGGCCCAACATGTCTTTTTCAGCGGTGTGTACCGTATTTCTGACCTGATCATCTTCTTACTTAAGTAGTAAATGGCCTTTTCAATTCTAGTTTCTCCTTCTTGTGCTAGCATACATCCCATAGCTGAGTCAGTCACTGACAAGTAAAGAATTAGTGGCCTGTTACGTTCGGGAGGAGCTAGAACAGGTAAATTTTGTAGGTACTGTCGTACGGCATCAAATTCTTCTTGGCATTTCTGATCCCACTCAAACTTGACTCCCTTCTTCAGCAGGCGGAAGAGCGGCTTACAGGTAGTTGTCATTTTTGCAATGAACCGATTGATAAATTGGATTCTTCCCAGAAAGCCCCTAACTTCCCTCTCGGTCTTCGAAGGAGGCATTTCCAAAATTACTTTGATCTTCGAAGGGTCGACTTTAATGCCTCGTTGAGCGATCATGAATCCAAGTATTTTTTTGACAGTGACTCCAAATGCACACTTTTGTGGGTTGAGCTGCATCTTATACTTTCGGATCATTTCAAAGAACTTTTGCAGTGCTGTGATGTGGCAGTTCCGATGCTTAGATTTGACTATCATATCATCCACGTACACCTCGACCTCCTTATGTATCATGTCATACAGTAGAGTAATGGCAGCCCTTTGATAGGTTACCTCTGCATTCTTCAAGCCAAATGGCATTACACGATAACAATAGGTGCCCCAAGGCATGATGAATGTTGTCTTTTCTCTGTCCTTGGGATCCATTAGAATTTTGTTATATCCGGAGAAACCATCCATAAATGACAACAAGGGTGCCCTGTTGTACTATCTACCAAGACATCAATGTGTGGCAGTGGAAAGTCGTCTTTCGGGCAAGCCTTGTTGAGATTTTAAAAATCTACACAGACTCGGATACAGTCGTCCTTCTTTAAAACTGGTACGATGTTAGCTACCCATTTCAGATACTCGGTTACCATCAGAAATCTAGCGTTGATCTATTTGGTAACTTCTTCTTTGATCTTTAGAGCCCATTCTGGCGGGATCCGTCTTAATTTTTGTTTAACCGATTTGGCATTGGGGTATAGCGGGATATGGTTCTGGACAATGTTAGGATCAATTCTGGGTATATTTTCGTAAGATCATACAAATACATCTTTGAATTCTTTTAACAAAGTTTTTAATTGTTCTTGTTCAACTATGGATAAAGAAGAAAAAATTTGAACATTTTGCAGGTTAGTTCAATTACCCAGATTTATTGACAAAGTTTCTTTAATTATTGGTTGGACACATATTTCTTCTTTTTTTTTATTAAAAGTTTTATTTCTTCAGGGATATCTCCGTCAAATTCAAAATCAACAAAAAGCGTATGAAATAAATCAAACAAAGCAGAGTAACCGAAAATCTTGTTCATTTAATTAAAAACAGATGGGATTACAAACTCAATGGTACAAGCCGGGAGAGGGGCACCAATAGATGTGCCCTCGACTACAGATTTTGACTCAAACTTGGACTTAGGATAGACAACCTGCGTGTTACAAGACTCGAGGGTCCAGTTTTTCACTTCTTTTGCAGTCGCGTCGACGATGAGCTTGGTGTAGTCGGCTAGTGCATCGAAGCTCATCATAAAGCATTCTGATTCAGTTATACGCAGTTGAGCCATCTTCTCGTTGAACAGCACTCCCAGGTCGGTACCGTCGAGTTTGTTGGCCCAATCTTATTCCTGAACATTCTTTTCTTCCTTCTCTCCTTTCACTGTTTCTTTCTCTTTCGTGTCAGACAGCAGATGGTTGAAAAAGATCTCCAACCCTAGCCGCTTTTGATTGGTTTCTTCATCAATCCATGGCTCTGGAAAATCACAATATGGGAAATCTTTCCCTTCCTTGACGAAGTACCCATTGAGCGACCCAGAATAATTGGTCTTTCGCCCCCTTATAGGCCCTTCCAGATCTTCTTCCGTTGGATCATACCCAAGACCAAAATGGTGCGAAGTCGGCAATACCTGAATGGGTTCTGGGATTTCCTGCTGTTTACATCCCAATCCCATACCCGGGAAGGACATTTTCCTCATCATTGTTACAACCTGTGGGTTGACATACCTTTCTTTTTCATTCATCAACATCTGAACAGCCTGTTCTTCATCAAGTCAAAAAATACTAAGAAACACATCATCTTCACTATGCTGAACTTCCAACATAGTTGTGCCCTCTCATCCTCTCGGGGGTTGAATGTTGTCTTCTCCGTGGATAGTCAAAATTGCCCCATTTTTTATCAATTTCAATTTTTGGTGAAAGGTAGATGGTAGTGCCTGGACATTTGGATCATGCAGCCGCGGCCTGCCCAGCAGCAGATTGAAGGAGGCCGGCACGTCTAGCACGTGAAACTCAATTGACGTCTCCAGAGATCCTACTGAAATGGCGAATGACACTAGTCTTAGTACATCTCTTCTTGTGTTGTATAGGCTTGCACCCCTTGATTGCAGGGAGTAAACTGGTTTGGCCTCATCCCTAAGTAGACGATCGTTCTCAATGGGCAAACGTTCAAGGAAAATCCATTGTCAATGAGGGTTATTAGGACCTACTTTTCTAGGCATTTGACGGTGATGTATAGTGGCTTGTTGTGACTTTTTCCTTCAACGGGGAAATCTTTATCAGAAAAGAAAATGATTTTTGGTTCGGCGGCTGGCAGAATAAGCTCAATAAGTTGCTCGGGAGTTGCATCTTTGGGGACACTGGCCTTATTCAACACCCTCAAATTAGCTTGCCTGTGCTTATGCGAAGCCATCAATAAGCCCCAGATACTGATGTTGGCTTGCGTCTTTTTCAATTGTCTTAATACAGCATCATCCTCCTCTTGCTCTGTCTCTTTCCCTTTTCCACTTGGCTGTCCTTTCTCTAGTTTGGTTGGCTTAAAATGTTGTCCACTTCTAGTTAGGTGTTCCACGCCATCTTCGGGATCCCATAATCCTGGCATCACATTGTCAGTCTGTCTCACTTCGTCCACGTGTAGAGGGCTTTTAAACGCCCACAAATCATTTAGGTCACTAACGGCTGCCCTTTTCCTTCTTTCCTCGTCATCTTCAATAACCCTTGTATTGTCAATTTTCTCCTATATGTCCTCTTCGATAAAATTCTCTTGCTGTTCTCGAATGGCCCAAAAATCAGTCCACTCTGCCCGATCTGATTTCAACACGATTCTTACCAGCCAGTAGGACTGCATTTTGTCGATGTACACTTCTTCCTCAAAAAGTTAGAAAAGTGTGAATCCATCAAGCACATGGCCAAATCCATAAGGTCGACTTGGGTAATCCAATGGCCAGTCATCTTCTTTATTGCGTACCTCCTCTTGTTGATAGGTTTGAATTATCGGTTGATACCATTCCTAGGCATTATCATTCCATTTTTCCATCCTATCTCAACTGCCTCTAACCATCATGAATGAGCATGCTGTCTGATCCTTAGTTATTAAAACATGAGGACATGGTATGTGTACTGAACAGATGTGTTGGCTTGGGTCCTCTAATTCCCCCAAAGATATGTAATTTATCCCAGCTTGCCTGGCATGATTCGGCAAGGGGTTAGTCGTTACGTTCGATTTTGGAGCAACGAATGGTGGAGGGATCACTTTGTTGTCAATGAGATTTTAGATCTCATAACGTAGCCTCATACACTTATCAGTCAAATGCCCAGGACCTTGATAGAAGGCACAGTATTGGGAAGTATTGAATCTCGGCGGCAGGTGATCAAGAACAGGCATAGGGTCCAATGGTTTGATGAGCCCTTTCTCAACGAGTCAATTCAGGGCGGTGGATAAAAAAATATTGAGGGGAGTAAATACCCTCCTTGGCCTCTGGGCTGTTGGTCGTTATCTGACTGTTGGGCATTATTGGACTGTTGGGCGAAAGAGGATGGGTTCAGCAGGTTTACCTCGTTTGAGCAGGACACGAGGTTGGTGATAGTGGATTGATTCTGGTTATTTGTGGGCAAAGTCCTTCTGGGCTTCTAGCTTAGCTTGGTCTTTTCAATATCCCCAGACTGAATTACATCTTCTATCTGAACCCCAGCATCAAACAATTGCTCGAACGCAGAGAGTGGCTGCGTGATCAAATTACGCTTCAACAGGGACTGCAGGTTCTTCACTACTATCCTTACTTGTTCTTTCTCAAAGAGCCGATTTGTCATCCTGGCGGCCTTACCCCTCTACCGGGTTAAAAAATCAATAAAAGACTCTCGATTCTCCTATCGAGTCACTTCGAGCTCTCGGGTAGTTATGTCCAGTTGGACATTGTAACTATACTGACTAATGAAAGCCGTAGCTATATCCTCCCAAGTTTTGGTCTTTGCTACGTCGAGCGAGATGAACCATTTTTGGGCTGCCCTAGAAAGAGATCGGTGAAAGAGCTAAGCCTTCAATTGGTCATCAATTTTCATTGGCGAGAGGGTGCCAACATACATCCAGAGATGAATTCTAGGATCTCCGGTTCCGTTAAACTTCTCCATGTCTGGCATTTTGAACTTTTTTGACAATTTAGCATCTGGGAACAAACATAGTCCCCCCACATCTAACAGTATTCCTCGATCTCTTTGGCCTTTCTAAGGACCTTTTTCATCCTGTCGATCTTCTCAATTAATGTAGATTTTCTAGACTGCGTAGTGTTTTCTTCCTCAACTATGACCTGATGAGAGTTCCGGGGGGTGGTGGAACAACTTACGGTCCATCAGGGACCTGGTTGTCATCCTAAAAGTCTTCGGCATTCTCATTCATGTCATCTAGTTGTCCATTCACAATAGGGATACATGCATGAATTGCCCGGATTTGTGCCTAACATTGCACTTGAGCTTGGGTTTGCTGTTCTACGGCTCGTTGTATATCAGCGATTGCCCTCATTAGGGCCATTAGATTCACCTCATTTTTTGCCATCTCAACTGACTGTTTGGGTACCCTACAGAGTCTTCTTGTCACTGATCTTTTCCAGATACGTGATGACTGTACTTTTCTCGGCTCAATGGTAAACTCATAAAGAACACCTAAATCCAAAAAGTAGAGTAACTAGTATCAGACTCTTCCCAAGTAGACATTCTGGCAACAAGTAGCAAATATCTTGAATTCCCAAAACATAGATCATGAGCAGATAAACACAGAGACTGGCACAATGCCCCCATTGGGCTCGTGCTGGCAGCATAACAGGATAACCCAAAAACTAAAAAGACGGTTAAGAGGGGGAATCAACTAAATTCTAGAGGGAAAGTCCATCTAAAATGAGGAAACGGACAGCACTTCGACAGAGAAATAGAGCTACGTTGACCGGACTAATTCGACCTAAAAAAATTCTAAGAAAAAATGGACAGCATGACGGTAGGAAAATAATTCTCACGGGTATTACAAGGGTTTGAAAGAAATGAACCTATGTCGAGAATTTGAAAGAAACGAGCCTATGCCAAGTGGGAGAAAATTAACGACCCGAAAAGATCTCGAAGGAGAGAGAAACTACCCTAGAAGTGTTAAAATGAAATACAAGCATGACCACGGGAAGAAAACTGCAATAAGAAAAACTGAATATGATGAAAAATAAAATTCGAGTAAGAACCCAAAGGAAAAGCTAGCCTAAGCAAAGGATAACAGAAAACCCGGGTTGAACCCAGAGAAAGAACTAGCCTAAACTAAATCAAGACAATCTTAATAATATATAAACAAAACATACAATAAAGAAAAACACATAATCCTACTAGGGTTAGCAACACCTAATTGGAGGGTTCTAAGTTCACTATATGCAAAATGCCAATTTTGGTCAATTAAATAGGATACCTTCTTAATATGGTCGAGTATATACCTTCCATACAAAGCATGGTCAAACACTACGCCCAAACTCTTTTACTGCACCTATGATAGCGTACAATCAGTAAGAGTTGCCCGTCTTCTCAACAATTCCCAAAACGGATTAACGTTCAGGATATCAGGTCAACTAGGCAGGGGGTTTGAAGAACAATGCATATGCATGCGAAAATGCAAATAAATTTTTTTTATTAAGAATCAATGATATTTTCAAGTCTAGCCCTCTTATTTGATTTTATAAACCAGTCCCCAGCAGAGTCGCCAGAAAATACTGTGGCGTTGGGATTTAGCAGTTATTTTAAAAGATGTTCAAAAATAAAGAATTCAAATAATGTTTAGAAAAATCTTTTAACACTTTGAAAATCAAATTTTGAAAATTATTTTTGTTGAAAATAAAGTCGCCATTTAGTTTTTGAGAAAAACTAAGAAAAATAAAATTGACTACTAATTTTTAAAACGTTAACCAGAGAAAGAGGGTTCGAGAGCTAATGTATGAATCGGAAAAAGTGTTAGGTACCCCGTTCGCCCAACCATGAGGTTGGCATCTACTAATCATCATTTGTTATTTAATATAATTTTTCAAATACATGCAGATAAAAAAAATAAAAGCAAAGAGAAAGAGTTCAAAATCAAATATGAAAAATACATAAAATATGTACATAGCACTCCGAAACACATAAATGTCAAAAGAAAAATTCTAAGTCCTATGGCATGCAATTTCTATCTAAAGGATACATGAAACATATCCACATATAATATTATTTAAACAATCTAAATTAACATGATTTGGTTAGAAGAATAAAATGTTAAAATTACCTAAACGTGGATTACAAGAAAAAATAAGCTAAAGGCATGATTTTAAAAAAAATGACCAAAATGTGTATAATACCAAAGCAAATTAGGTAAAAAAAATAAACCAGATAGAAAATAAGCTAAACTAGACAGAAAATAAACTAGGTAGAATTGAGAAATGTATACAAAAGAAGTTAAAAGAAAATTTGCTAATAATAGAAAAGAAAGTGTTCTATACTTAAAGAGAAATTAAAGTTCCAAAAAAGATTTGACAAAATAAGAAGGGTAGAAAATGCTATTAAGAAGAAAATTTAATTATTTACATAAAAGATAAAAATAAAATAAAAATAAAAAGAACATTAAAAGATATTTTATAATTTTTTATTTTTTTGTAATTAATAGAAGAAAAGAAAAATATTATAGAAGAAAAATTAAACTAACAAATGAAGATTTTAAAATAAAAAGAAGATTTAGTTATTAACATTTTACATTTTAAAAGAGAATAAAAGAAGAAAAAAATAAAAGAAGGAGGCGACATGAAAAGAATAATTGAGTTTTAACTATTATGAGAAAAGAAAATTATAATGCTATTTAAAAAAATAAAAATTAACTTAAAAGTCTTTTTTTGATTTTTGAGTTTAACAAAAAGATAAAAGAAATACTATGGCAAGAAAATTAAGCTAATTTCAAAAGAAAAGAAAAGAGAAAATGTAACATTTAAAAGGAAAATAAAATGCTAAAAGAAATTGCACTAATATTAAAAAAAAGATGAAAAATAAAAAAGAAGTGCTAAGTTAAAAAGAAAATAAAATGGAGTATTAAACTAATGTTATAAGAAAAGAAAAGAAAATGAATTAGAATATTATTAAAAAAAAATTAGACTAATTAAAATAAAAAAATAAAAAATAAAAAAATTTAGAAAATTAAACTAATGCTAGAAAAATAAACTTAAATAACTAAGGAATGAAAATAAAATTACTATATTAAAAAAGAAAATAAAATATACAAATAAAGGAAATTGAATTAATACTAAAAAGACAAAAGAATTGATTACAACTATTCAATTTATATGTGAAATGTAGTATTAATTATTACATTCACATAAATATAGGCGTATTACTATAAAAATTAACAATATTAAATATATGTACGAATTAAAAATTGAATTTAACCCGATCACCTCAAAAAAGAAGAAATGAGGTTAGAAGGATTAGGGATCTAAACGAATTACCTAAATTACCGGAGAATTCTCAAGCTGGGAATGTACTTCGATGGGCCAATCCTCGGGTGACGATCCAAGCAAGGCTTCAATGTAAGTGGAGGTTTGGCAATTGGTATTTCGGCAGGGTTTTGGCGTCGGGGCTTGGAATTGCTCGGCGTCTCAGCAGAGCTTCACTCACTAATCTCATACTCCAATTCTGTCCTAAAAAACGTACCAGAAGTACGGTATTTATAGAGTTTATCAGCCAATGAAATGCTGCCACATTTAAGGGACACGTCTGGCCATTTGGAGTTAGCGGTCGCCATGTTTTTAGAAGGTTCCGCAAAGTTCTATAGCGGTCGCCATGATGGGAGTTGGCGGTCGCCACGTTTGGCTAGGGTTTCCAAGAGGTTCTATTGGCGGTCGCCACAATGAACATGGCGGTCGCCTTACTTGGGTAGCAAGTTTCGATGGTTCGTCAAAATTTCATTGGTTCGAAGGTTTCGGGTTCAAATACCGAGCTTGGATCACTTTCTGAGGATCATACCGAGGCACTATTCCACCTGTTTTCATCATCGGATTTGCCTAAGATTATGCGGGATCAAATTGGGGAGTCTACAGTAGGAAGCTCGATAGAAATTCGAGTACGACCAACATCATATGCATGCTTGTGTTTTTGTAATATAAGATTGACGGCTTGGTCAAATAGATGTTGTCTCTGGATCTTTGATATAATTTGTATCATGCGTTGCTATGCAAGTTATATCAAGAAAATGGCAATTGTAGACACTCCAATTTGACCACACCTAATCTTAGGTTGATCCAGGTGAGTCTGATGATGAAAACAAGTGGAATGGTGCTTCAGTATGATTCTCGAGAAATGATCCAAGCTCAGTATTTGAACTCAATGATCAAAACCTTCAAACCAGTGCAATCACTTTGAGCCGTCAACTTCAAAATCTTGAACCGCCATGTTAGAACCTTGGGACCTTGGGGTCGTCATGTTAATTGTGGCAACCTACACAAGAAACTCTTGAAAACCCTAGCCAAAGGCAGCGACCGCTACAATCAAATCATGGGGTCGCCAATTTCATTGTGGCGACCGCCATAAGAAACTCTTGGAAGCTTGATAATTGTGGTGACCGCCCACTCTGAATACAGCGGCCGCCAACTCCAAATGGCCTAACGTGTCTCAAAACGTGTCAGTATTTTATTGGTTGAAGAGTTCTACAAATACCGTATCCCCTGGTACGTTTTGAGGAAAGAAGAATTGTGAGAGAGACTCTGCCAAAGCATTGAGAGAGTACAAGCCCCGACGCCAAAATTCTGCTAAAGTACCGAGAACCAGACCTCTGATATCGAAACTCTGAAACCCTAACTTGGATTGGATCATCGCTTGAGGATTGGATTGCCGAACACCATTCCTCGACTCGAGGATTCACTAGCGATCCAGGTATTTAATTTGGATTCTTGGTCTTTCTATCTCCATTTCCTATCTCTTTAGAGTGACCGAGTTAATTTGGTTATTTTATCTTACATATGCCCTTATATTGCTTATATAGCTGTTTTAGTTACTAGAATTCATTTGGTTTGTAATGAATATATTAGTTTGGTAAATTAGCTATATTCATATTATAACTCAAATATTAGCTTGTTTAATTTGTTTGCTTCACTCACATTGAACACTTGCACTAAATTTGTTAAGTTATTAATTAGTACTAACATAATTGACAATACGACTAACGGTGTCGTTATTATTATAATTTAAATACTTACATATATATGGTTGTAATTATCAATATTACACTCATATTTTGTATTTCTTAGTTAACGGCTATTATATTGCTATGTAATTGTCGTTATTTACATTTACTTTTTCCTTTAATATTATTATTTTTTTCTTTAATAATGTTTCTTTTTTTTTCTTTTCACACCAAATCTTTTAATGAGTAGTTTAAGGTTGTTAGTTTAATTTTCTTATTTTTATTCTCTAATATCTTAGTTTAAGCTTGTTAGTTTATTTTTTAATTTCTTAATTTAAGCTTATTAGTCTAATTTCCTCTTTGAATAATATTTTCAAGTAGTGTTAATTCTAATTTTTTAGTTTTTAGTATTTTTTGTCTTTTAAAATATGTTATTTTTTGTTTGATTTTCTCTTGTAAATTTTCTTATAAAACACTTGTTATTAGTTTAATTGTTTTCTTTATTATTAAGTTTTAATAGAGGATTTTTATGTATCCTTCTTAGTTTACCATTTCTCTTTGATAAAATTAAATATGTTAATGTCATTCTTTTTTTATGATATCTGGCAATATGCATTTTTTTGGGGTAAAATTCATTTAAAAGCATGTTTAGAATGATTTAGGTTATATTCTTAACAATTTATGCTTATTTGGTTTTAGTTATGTTTTATTTTCTTTTATTCAAATTATGCCATGTAGGTTTGCTCCATTAACCTTTAGCTAAAAATTACATATCGTAGAATTTATGATTTTTTTTTCTTATTTGCTTTGTTTTGGCGTTCTATATATATATATGCTATGTATTTTCTGTATTATATTTTACATGTTCTCTCTTCACTTTTATTTTTTGTATTTGCATGCATTTAAGAAATCTTATTAAGAACTAATGATGATTCGTAGAGACCAATCTTACGATTGGGCGAACGGGGTGCCTAATACCTTTCTCAATTTGTACCTTAGCCTCCGAACGCTTTTTCTCTAGTTAACGTTTTAAATATCAGTAGTTATTTTTTTTTTTTAGTTTTTCGCAAAAACCAAGTTGCGACTCCATTTTTAACAAAAAGGCATTTTTAAAATTTAGCTTTCAAGGTGTTAAAATATTTTTTAAATATCTTTTGAATTTTTTTATTTTTTACCAACAAAAAAATTCAAAATCCCGACACCATAATTTCAAAACAAGGTTACGGCCTGGGTTAAGTTGTGACGGCCGCCGGTTTTAAAAGAGACAAACCTCACGGCCGTGAAATCAATAGCAGAACATAAGTTCTAATACCGTTTGGAAAAAAAAATATTCGTGCGAAGCTTTGGCATTCTCTTTTCCTCTCATCTCTCTCTCGGCTCTCTCTCTCTATCTCTCTCGAGCTCTCACTCTCTCTCGGCTCTCTCTCTCTATCTCTCTCGAGCTCTCACTCTCTCTCGGCTCTCTCTTATTCCCTCTCGATCTCTGTCTCAAGAACTCACTCTGTTTTGGTCTCTCCAAAGGTGTTTATTCTCTCCTTCCTCTTTTTGGTTTTCTCCGCATTGGTGGGTGGCAATTTTGGCTTCGTCGGCGACGAGGGTGGTGTCGATGGTAGTGGAGGTGGTGCTGCTGGAGAAGGTGGCAATGGGGGTGCCAGCGGTGTTGGAGATGTGGCTGGAGCCGACGGTGTTAGAGGTGGCGACTAGGACGACGATATCCTACTTGAGGGAGGGGGTGCGCTGGGCATGCCGAAGCATTTTGATGCTGGGACTTGCATCCCTCTTATTCACCGGTTGCAAAAACTGGCTATGAAGAGATTCATTCTTCTGGATGTCATAGCGGAGCGTGAGATTCTTCTTCGGCGTCATGAGGATCATCTCTCGACCCAGAACTTCGAGGCACAGATACACCCAAGGGGGGCAGATGGGGCGATTGCCTTCCTGAGATTTGAAAAAATTTCACAATTATAGTAGTATTAGTCCAAAATATGTTTAAATTATTATGGTTCGCCTCCCTAAAAGTTTTTCTAAAAACTTAATATTTGTCCTTTAAAAACTTATAAGAACAATTTGCTCCCCCTAAATTAAAATTATGCGTCCATCCCTGCCTCGAGGTGATATCCTTCTTCTTCTTCTTTTTGTTCTTTTTACAATTCTATGTTTTACTTTTTTTTATGACAATTATAGGGGTTGAACAATCTCACATTGCTAACTTAGAGATTCTTAACCAATCTTATAAGTGAACCAAATACTTAAAACACAAAGAAACCTTTTTCGTTGCAAGAAAACAAAATTGTGGGTGCCCCTGTAGTGCAAAATGGACAATATGTCCATGTATACTTCGGTAGTGAAATGATCCCTTTATTTGGCGTATGTGAGAATTCTAATTCTACTACATAGATTCACACATTAGGAGCCTAATATAGGGGGATGTGAAATGATCCCTTTATTTGGCGTATGTGAGAATTCTAATTCTACTACATAGACTCACACATTAGGAGCCTAATATAGGGGGATGAAATATCCCACGTTGCTCAATTAGGGAGTCTTAACCCATTTTACAAGTGAGCCACATTCTCAAATCATTAAGAGACTTTTTTCGTCGTGAGAATAGAATTATGTGTGCCTTTGTGCCGCAAAACATATAATATCTTGGTAAGTATTCTCGCAATAGAATGGTCCCCTCAACATTGTATTATTAAATCATTATTCTCGCAACAATTTCACTTTTTCCTCTCTCCACCCACCTCTCCTAACTTAAATATTTCTCTTCCCACTATGTTCTTCCTATCTCGTTTTGCATTTATCAGCAAGCTATGATAAAAGAGTTGAGGTGTGCAACTCATGGTTGGTATTTGAATTGCTTGATATTATATGTATTTTTGTTTAAATTTTTGAGTATATAATCACTTTTTTTAAAAGGGTTTGTGTTATCTTTTGCGGAGGCTAATTTTCTCTTTCCGAGTGGAGTTTTATTGTCATGTCGTTATATTTTTTTATATAATTTTATAGGTTATTAATATATTTAGGTCACTGTTTCACCAAAAGAAAATATTCATGAACATTGACCACCAATAAGAAACAGAACAAAATGAAAATGAATAAAATATAT
>JAOTRH010047496.1:0-19633 GCA_034768845.1 Heliamphora exappendiculata | reverse complement strand
ATATACACACACATGTAGAGATAGAAATAGAGAGAGGAGGTGGAAAAAGAAGATAACGCGTGACTGTGTGTGCGTGTGTGTGTTTGTTTGTATTGGAAAGAGGGTGGGGGGCCATCGGAGTAGTAAACTCTTTGTCGTCTTGATTAAGCAAAGAGAGGTGAAAAAGGCGCGAAACAGGTGATTACAGCTTTGGGAGAAGAAACAAGATGGGTGGGTCCGCGGTTGTTAGGTTGCCGTGTTCCGGTCCAATCCGGTCCGGTCGATGCTTCGGTACGCCAAGCTCAGCGGGTTTTCACCAAAATTTGGGCTCGGGCTGACCTGCGAACTTCACTTGATGACCTAGGCTCAGGCCTTCCAATGGCCTTTCAACGGCCGAGATCGAGCTCTACAATAACGGGCTCAAGCTGCTCACGAGTCGTAGGCCATTTTTATACCCCTAATGATACTCATAACAAATGTCATCTAAGGTTAATGCTATGGAACTTTGGCAGCTCAGTAATTTTATGTATTTTTATAATGCTCATTATTTAGGTGGTCTACAATTTGAGTTTTTCTACCCTCTCCCTCCTCTCTTTTCCTTTCCTTTTCTTCTCGTTGTCCATGTACTCCCAATAAAAAAAGTCAATGAAAACAGAAAAAAATAATTAACTTGTGTTTAGCCTAGACTTTTTGATAAAAATTTTAACTTTATGGTCTTTTATAAAAAAGTAAATACAAAAATATATGAAAAAAATTAATTAATTATAATAAGAGACTAAACAAATTGATTCTTTAAAAAACTTTTAAATAAAAAAATTTTAAAAAATAATTTAAACCAAACATAAGCTTAATGGGAGTAATGTTCAAAATTGGTGTAGAGTCTCAGTATAACAAATAAATGAATAGCCGTATTAAAATTGCCCTAAATTATTATAACATATATAGCTAGAGTTACAATTATGTGAAAAAGACCTAAAATACCATAAAATAGTTACATATATAGCTAAAGTTACAGTTATGTGAAAAAGACCTAAAATACCATAAAATAGTTTGTCTCAAGGCACAATTTTTGAATCTCACCTTTAAAAAATTATTTAATAGGTAAAGAATATTATATCAAAATGTTGATATAGTGCGTTTGTCTAATACAGAAATATACACTTTCTAAAATTATTATAAGTACATAATGCTGATAAATTAATTAAGAGTTTTTAATGTTTACTCTCTAAAATTTATTTAAATGTACTGTTAATTTTTTAAAATATTAATTTGTACAAATTGCTCCCTAAATTAATTTAAATGTAGTAATAAATCCCAAATCTAACTTCCGTTAATATTTTCGTCAAGTTTTCTATATATGCTAAATATGTGATCTATTTTAGGAGGTCTTTTGACACTTTACCCCCATAAGATTCAAAAAGTATAATTAATCTTTTAAAAAATTAATTGGAGTACCATATTTGCGCTTGGTTTTTATTCAATTGTAACAATGTTCCCCTTAGACTAATTTTCTTTCATATTTTTGTTAAATTTCTTACACATGTCAATTACATGCTATTTTTAAATTTAAATAGTAAAATTGGCATCATAATTTTTTTTAATTTTTTGCTGACAAAATTTAATTATATATAAATCACTACAACAATATTCACGTCTCAAAAAACATATATCGTAGAATAATATTATATTCAAAATTTAAAAAAAAATCTTGTAAGACAAAAAAAAAACTATTGCTCATATATGTTTAAAAGTATAAACATTTACAAGTATATTGTTGCTTTTATAGTCCACTAAAAAAATTATATTACGTAAAAAAAAAAGAAATATTAACAATTCTTGACGCCCTTGTATGTTAAGTATTATTAATATTTGAATTCAAAATTAATTTGTCCTTTCTTGCATAGCTAACTTTTTGTTACACAAAAAGGGACAATTTAGTTTTAAATTCAAATATTATTGATTTTTAACATATATGAGTGTCAAGAATTATTAATATTTTTTTTCTTTTGGTAATATATTTTTTGTACTAAATTATAAGTAACAATATGGTTGTAAATATTTATTCTTTTACACTTATATGAGCAATTTGTGTTTTTTTTCAACTTTTTTGCTTTACAAAATTTTGTTAAATTCTAAATATGATATTATTCTACTATACATGTTTTCGAAACATGTGAATATTGTTTGAGTGATTTATATATATTTAAATTTTGGTGAAAAAAAAAATAAAAAAGAAATTATGACGCTAATTTTATTATTTTTTTCCTAAAAATATTATGTAATTAGCATGCGTGATAAATTTAATAAAAATATGAATGAAAGTTAGTTTAAGGGGGATATTGCTACAATTAAATAAATGTCAAGTGGCTATATACTTTAGTTAAATTTATAATAAAATAATTATACTTATTAAATTTTATAGGAATAAAATGTCAAAAAAAAAACCCTTAAAATAGATCACAATTTTAGTATATATAAAAAATTTGACAAAAACATAAAGAGAAGTTAGATTTAGAGGTTACTGCAACACTTATTAATTTAAGTGATAATATGTATAAATTAATTTTTTTTTAAAATAACTATATATTTAAAAAAATAAAGAATAAACTGTTAAAAGCCTATTAATTAAACATACTATTTTAACATATTGGTGCCACGTTTTCTACTTGGCTGTTGGCTGTTGGCTGTTGGCCGTTGTGATCCCGCCATCTCAGCGGAAAATTAAATCTACAACCGTATAGTGGATGTACAATACTTGCAAGCAAATTTAAACAGTGGCCACGTGGAGTTTCGCGGGGCTTCTTTACATTTCCGGGATAAAATAAGTCACAAATTTGTGTTGGAATTTCAACGACCGTGCTGGGTGACATGGCCACGCCTGAGCCCTACACGTGGCCAATGAAATCATCTCTCCTCAGATTCTATATCTAGAAAGACTATAATCCACACGAAAATTTGGAACATTTTAGCCTATGGCGTAGTTTTTTTTGAGAGATTTTTTATTTAAATTTTTTTTTTAAACATTTACCAGTTTGGTTTCTATTGATTTTTTTATATATTTTTATATTTATTTTTTTATTAAAAAAATTAAAAAATAAAAAAATCTCTAAAAAAAATTTAATCAAAACACAAGCTATAATCTACAATGAGTAAAGGAAATTTTAAGTACAAAAAGAACAAAAATGCTAACTAAAGTCTATTGGAATGTGATTAAAAAATATATAATATATAAATATTTGTACAAAATATATTAATATATGTAAAAATTTTAGGTTCCATATCAAAAAATTTATTAATATTAAAAAAATTTATTTTTATTAAATTATTATTCAAAATTCATTGGGCTCTCTTTAACAACACCCCAAAAAAGAAAGGCAAATTTTTGGTAACAGAGGATCCGTTCCCAAATGACAAAAATAGTCCCCTGACATAGCAGATCAACCGTCGGTGTGCGGTGAAAAGTTGCGCTGGCCGCTGGGTAACGCATCACGTGAGGAATAAATTTTTTTTTTTATTTTTCACATTTAAGTCTTCACTTGGTTAACGGCTTAAACTCAATTTTTTGGCTTTTAATTTAAGTCTCAAAATCTAAAAATTTTGTTTTTTTAATTCTCAACTTGTAACTTATTTATTTTGATGCTTTTTAACTTTTTTCTAAATAATTTTTAATTTTATTTTTTTATATATAAAATTAAACAAATTATAACTACTTAGGTCGAAAGATTAATACAAAAAATTTACATTCAATTTATTTGACTTTTTTAGTGACTTAGAAGTCACTATTTTTTCAACTAAATAAATTTTTTAATTTTTTAATTAAAAATAGCTTAAAACCAAAAAGATGACTAAAAATCGAATTACCAAACAAACTCCAAGTTGCATCACTTAGGTAGTATTTTTTATCTAATCATATAAAAAGATATTTTGAATAAAATCATAATAATTCAATTTTATTGAATAAGTAAAAAACCTATAATGGCCCACTTAATATATTAATATTTTTATTTATAAAAAATATCGCATAAATAATATCACTTGGTACTACGAGAATACTTAATAATTTTTTCGGTAAGGTTATTGATGTGGTATGTGAACTAATACATGATTTTGGAGAATGATCTTATATTAGTAATTATTATTTAGGAGTTTTGAAGCATTATTTGACATTAATTACATGTTGCTTTTTTTTAAGTGAAATAATATTTTGAATAGCATAATATTAGTATATTTTTGTTGAGTAGATAAAAAATAAAAGTAAATCACTTATCGAATATTATTATTTGTCGAGAGTATTACCTAAGTATTATTATATGATACTATGAGAGTTTAATTATTTTTTATAATAAAAAATAATAATTATTGCATATCATCATGACTATACAATAAAAAAAAAGGCACATGACACTTATATATGCCAATATTGCATACTACATTAATATATCAACATACTACATTAATAAATTAACGAAATTTGTCTAACTAAATAAATAACTTCTTTAGTATAGTCATCGCCATGGTCAGCAATGTTGTCATGACAGGGTTAATTGCACGAAATCGTTTTTCTATTATATGATATTGTATTAGAATTTTTAGGCATTAATTTTTAAAAAAATAAAAAATAACTAATTTGAGCAATCAAATAAAATCTTATGTAGGTTTCAATTCACAATAACAAACGCAAACGATCAAGAACACAAGAAAAGACGTGATTTAACTGGCTGTCTACCTTAATAGGAGAAAAAAAATAATTCACTATATGAAAATAAAAATTACACTGGTCACTCTCTACCTCACAATATATTACAACTTTAAACTGAGTTTTTCACCGTTTTTTTATACTCTCTGATCTCTAAAATTAAATCTCATTTTGTATATTAAACGTTCTACACATTATAGAATTTGTATGGGACATAAAAATTTTATTTAGGAAGTCTCTAAATTAAAAATAAAACCTTAACCGTTGTATAGAAATTGCTATTGTATAGCAAATTATTCGAGCAGTCAATATCCCAACAGCATTCTATGTAAAATCAAAAAATTTGTGGCAAAAAACAAAAAGAAAGAAAGAAATGAACACTAGAGAGTTGTAGACACTATTTGAGAAAACAAGTTTTTAACATAGAAATGGCAATGAAATAAAAGGGGATGGGAATATGATAAAGAAAAAAATGGGGAATGAATGAGAGCATGAACAGATTTGATAATAATTAAAAGATTTTAGAGGACTATAGTTAAGTAAAAAATAATTTGGGATGGATGATTGAAACTATACATATAAAAAAATAAGAAATAGAGATAGAAATAAAAAAATAAATATAATATTTTTATGTTTTAGTTTGTTAATTTTTTAAATATAAATTTTATTTATTTGTGTGTGTATATATATATATATATATATATATATATAAATTAGAGATAGGACAACAAAATTAGAATGAGTAAAATAAATAGGTTAAAAGTTTGTTTTATTTACTCTTTGTGTTTTTAGTCAAAAAAAATTTAAATTTAATTTGAAGTAAATTATTTCATAAATTAGTTTTTAAATTAATTTTTTCTATGTTTGTTGATTAGATAAAAAATTAATTTTTTGTTTTTATTTAAATTACTCATATATGATTAAAAATAATAATTAATATGTAATTGATAATAGTAGTAAATAAATTATAAATAAAAAATATTATTATATTTTAAAAATATTAAAAATATAAATAAAATATTACAAAAACTAATATTTTAATTTAATTTTTAAATTTTTTTAGTCTGTACTTTTTTTACTAAATGAATCATGTTAATTTTTTTATATTTTTAACCGAAAATTCCTTTAAAAAAAAAACTTTGTAACCAACAAGTACAAACGTTAGCTGCACTCGTGGTAGACAGAGTGGCGGAACTGTCGGATATAATAAAAGCCCATTTGCACTGTGCCACGTAGTTGGGGGGCCCATTGTTGTGACGGTAGTTCATGGTTGACCAGCCACCTGCACAAAAAATAAGCAAAAAGTAGGTTCTGCTGTGATGGAACTCCCAGCAAGCGGTGAGTCTTTTTTTTTTTTTTTTTTTAACGGTGAATTTTTATAATTAAATTAGAATCGTTTATTATTTTATATTTAGTGAGTAGATATTTTGTTTAAAAAAGTAGGTTGCGAGGGTCCGAAGCGTGCTGCGCCCAGCCAAATGTAGTATTGTACTGTGCTTTGTTTTGAACTAAATTGGGAAATTTTTTTTATGATTTAATTTGTTTATTAATCAGAATTTGTTAAATTTGTTATTTATATAAAAAAATTTATTAAATATTAAATTATTTTTAAAAAAAATTAAAATATAAAAACTTTAAACTATTTTTTTTTTTTAGCTTAAAACTACTTTAAATTCATATTTTTGACTCATTGCATTTTGGCTTAAAGTCATATGTACAATTTATCAAATAAATTTTTTACTTATTTATTTTAAAACGATTTTAAGCAAAAACTTTGACTAAAAATCAAATTATCAAATGAGACCTTATGCTTGTTTGGGATATATTTAAATTATTTGACTTTTTTTAAAAAAATTATAAAAAAAATTTCTTAATTCCTTTTACTTCTGTAATTTTCTTATAAAAAAGAAGCCAAAAATATTAATACCCACTCTACTAATAAAAAACCAGTTCATGTTTCATCTTTCGTCATCAGTTAAAAATATTGTGGACTTGCCGGCGGGAGAGACACTAGGAGTAGGTATTTAATTCGTTTGACAATTTAATTGTAAGTTTTTATAAGTTAAAAAGTTAAAAAATTTATTTGATTTAAAAAATAATAATTTTTAAATCATCTAAAAAGTTAAATAAGCTCGATATGAAAATTTATAATTGCCTTTCAACTTAAATGAGCTGATTGTATGATTGTTTGGTTATAATTTATATAATTTTTTATATGAAACGGTAAAATTAAAAATTATTATGAAAAAAATTTAAAAATTTAAAAACAAATATGCTAAAAGCTAGTAGTTAAAAAATGAGATTTTTTTTGCTTTTTGAGCTTTAAACCAAAAGCTAAAAAGTCGATTTTAAGTTAATTTCAAGCTGGTAGCCAAACAAAGGCTTAATAGTTTTGAAGTACTAAAGCATCGTTTGGCAATTTGATTTTAAGTTGAACTTTTGTTTACTCTCGTTTTAGACCAAATAAGTAAAAAAATTCATTTAGTGTACCGTAAATGTAATTTTAAGTTGAAAATTTTGACTTAAAGTAGTTTTAAGCCAAAGATAAAAAATTTGTCATAAAATTGTTATAAATTTTTTAAATTCATTTTTACATAATTTTATGTTAAATATAATCTTATTTGATAAATTTTGACGAATAAATTTTAAAAATAAACTTTTTACAAAAAAAATGAATATGTATAATATAAGTTACGATATTTTTAATTATATATATAAACTTATGTTATGTAAAAAAAGTAAAAATACTAAAATTTTTGAGTTTTCAAATGAAATTTTGAAGAATAAACTTATGGAATATAAATTTAGTCTGCACGATTAGTTCAATTCGAACTTTTTATTTCTCAAAACATATATAGTCTACAAATATTAATAGTGGAGGGATAGAGTCAACCTAATTCGTCGTAATTAAAAGTAATTATTTAATATTTTTAAAATAATATTGTGTACTATTCATTGAATGATAACTCTTTCTATCTTATGTACAATATTAATATAAAAGTGATAGCCCACCATATAAATTGACAGCTATCATATTAGAGTGCTACCCAAATTTATACAAAGAAAAAGAAAAATAAAGAATAATTACTTATTAATTAGGTGGGTGAAAGATAAGAATAGTTCCATTTGTTAAGCACATGGAGCAATTTTTGGAGAGTTGGACTCATGATCCGATCTGTTTTGATTTTTTGTTAATTCGTTTATGGATATTTATATCTCTTGTTCTCATTATTTTATTAGGATTTTGAATCTTTTATATTGTATTGATTTATCTTACGGTGAAATCATTGCAATTCTATAAACGTAAGCTTAATTTTAGTTAAACTATATAAATTATGTATTTTTTGTCTAATTAGATTATTTTTTCTCATTGTTATTTTCCATTTATGCTATAAGAAAATTTATATTTTTGCACACTTTTACTGGAATGGCAATTTTTTTGCTATGTCCCTTTTTTCTCATATTCTCCTTTTTGTTATGTACAAGTATTTTTTATTCCCAATAACAAATAGAGTCGAGAGGGTAGTGACTTTTTTCGCTCTATTTCATTTATTTCGTTGTTAATTATATAAAATAAATATTTTTAAAATATAAATATATGTATAAAATATATATATTAAAAATATAATAAGTTTAAAATATTAAAATATTATATTTATTTCTTTTTTTTTGTATTTTTTTATTTTGCAATTTTAGTTATATTAATTTATTAACTACTATTTTTTATTTATTATATATGTTATCTATAACTCTCTTATTAATATTACTATTTTTTTTGATAACATCCATTAACAGCACTATCTTAAATTTTAGAAATTATTTTTGAAATATTCTCGTTCTTGTCCTATTTTTTTGCTACTTTTCTAGTATTTTTTTTTTGATATTTTCCTCCATTAACTCTCTTATTAATATCACTATTTTTTTTATAATTATATTTTTCTAATAGGGGACAAAAATAAAAAAATTCATTTCCGCCCGCCCCATCCTGTTCTATTGCAATCCCTATTAACTAAAAAAAAACTCTAACACGGTTGTGCATAAATGTGAGGCAAATAATTAATAACATATAATTATTTAATGCAACGAAAATTATTGCCCCTAGCCTATTTGTTTCAGGTTAAGTGGAGTGAGATTAGAAAATTATATGAGAAAATTTTTAATGTAGTCTGTTATTTAATTTGTTAAATTGAGAAGAGATTGGATTATCAAATTATTTTTCCTAATTACCAAATTCCCATTTTGAGACTATTGGCCCAGTTTGGGCTAAATATTAAGAATTTTATTTATTTTTATCCTTTTTGAATTTTTGATCTTTTGACTAGTTTTTTTTTTATTTTTCCAATTTATTTCGATGAAATAAATCCAAAAAGTAAAAACAAATTTGATCAAAAGATTAAAAAAATCACTAAAAACAAAAATAAATTACATAAAATTTAACTTATTAGTTTATTTTAGCTAATTTTTGTCTTTTAATTTTTTTATTATATATTTTAATTAAAAATTTTTATTTTTTAGTTCGTCTCAATAAAAAAATCAAAAAATATAATTATTTGATTAAATAATAAAAATAATAAAAATAAAAATAAATAAAATTAAAATAGCAAATAAATAATTATCCCACTTAGATGGTTTAATAATTCCGACAATGAGTCCATTGTGTCCTGGTCATTCACTCGTAGTTAGGTAGACTCTCTCTCTCTCTATATATAATAATATAATTATTGTTATAAAAACAACATATTAGGTCATAGTCAATACTGCAATATAATTAAACTGAATATTATTCGTGCTTAAAAATATTATTATTATTTTTTAAAATTACTTGTATATTTTAATACTTTTTTTAAAATAGCAAAAATAACAGTAGATAGAAAGGAGGAGAATGACCAGGACACAGATTTTTAAAAAATTTTTAAAAAATATTTTAAAAATTAAAATTTTTAAAAAAATTAATAAATTTTATCTTATTTTTTAAATAATTTAACAATTTAACCGTTTATAAAATATCATGTAACAAAAACAAACAACTTATTTTTTAAATAATTTAACAATTTAACCGTTTATAAAATATCATGTAACAAAAACAAACAACGCAATATATATAAATTCTACACAATTTTCATGAATACAATTCGAATAATTAAGGGCCTCTCAATCTTTATTCACATAAACATAACTCATACCAAAATATATGTGCCAATATTTGCAATTTTTACGTAATTTAATAAAATCACTAAAACATCTCATAAATTCATCTTTATTATAACTTCCAACTGCAAATACAATATGAAATGAGCCATGAAAAAGAAAATTCAATTTTTCTAAATGTACGTGAGAACAAATAAATCTCAGTCTGATTGAAGAGATCGGATAGAGAGAGAGAGAGAGAGAGAGGCGGTGACCAGCACCGATTAGAGAGATTAGGGAGCGGCAGTGTGAGAGATCGGAGAGGTGTCGAACTGAGTGAGATCGACGATGATGAGAGGGAGAGATCAAAGAGGCGCAATTGGAGTGAGAGAATGAAGAATCGAAGTGAGAGAGTAAGAGGCTGGGAGATGTTATTTCGCTTAATAATTTTTTATGTTTTTTAATACTAAAGTTAATTGATGTTGATATTCTATTTATTATTATTTTTATATTAAATATTATTTTTTAAAAATTTTAAAAAATGCCTTTAAGCATTCTTAAAAGAATACAAAATGGAATTTTCCACTACTTTCTTTAACAACAAATAGGCATGGGCATCGTTTATTCCTTTTTTTTTTCTTTTTTGTATTTTAATAATTTATTTATATATTTTTAGTTGATAATTTTAATTATTAATTGATTAAATAAATAATAAATAATATTTTTTTAAAATTAATGTACATTTCAGTTCAATTCTAAGTGCCAATTTTTAAAATTTTAAATTTCTTTTGGATGTGCATTTTTAAAGAATTATTTGTGATTGCCTGTATCAACTTAATATCAAAGTAGACGATTTTATTTAATTATTATTTATATATTTTTGTCTTTTGCACCATCATATAGTGAAAACAGAAAAATTAGTTTTCATCATAAAAAAAAAAGAGAGAGAGAAATGTGAAGAAAAAAAAAAGTGGAGTTGAAAAAACGGAGAGAGAAAAGAAGAAACCCTAATACCCTAATCCGTCGCACACCGGGAAACCCCAATCCGTCGTGCACCAGCGCCGCCATCGTCAATCCACGCCCAAACCCTAATCGGCGACATAGCCACCCCCATCGGCAACTCCCGACCGATAATTCATTGGTCACCCATCTGGCCTCCATCAACGCCGGTGGTCCAACCGGATTTTGTCGGCCACCCATCCAACGTCACACGGCGCTGCCATCACCAAAAGGAGCCCTGTGAACAAACCCTAGCCAACACCGTTCCCGATTCAATTGCAGACCAGATTTCGGGGGCACACATTCCGGCCTCCAGCAACGCCGGTGACACTCAATCCAGCCTCCATCAACGTCGACAAGTACTCCATCTCCTTCGACGACCCAATATTCTCTTGATTCGTCTCTAGGAGGATTGTCCTGCGGTTGCCGCCGGGCCGACAAAGGCGACCGTCGGTGATTGAGGCGATTAATCGTGGCGGAGGAGCGATCTCGGTGCGAAATGACGGCGGCGGAGGCGGCGACGGAGACGGCAAGGGAGACGACATCGAGGAGAGTATTAGACCTTGCTCGGTGACAGATTGGCGGTGTGCGTGGCGGTGATGATCCGCAACGTTCGGCGGTGTGCGACGGTGAGAGAAATCAAAAAGTGTGAGGCAGAGAGCGAAGTAAGAGAGGAGAGTCCAGACGCCTAAGTTGAGAGAATCGCGCGCGCGCGCGCCTGAGAGAGAGAGAGAGAGAGAGAGAGAGAGAGAGAGAGAGAGAGAGGCGAGGTCGGGTGAGAGGGCAAGGTGAGAGAGAGATGAGATTGAGTCTCAGCGGTTGAATTGCTTAGATGAAGAGCATTCGTTGGATTTGCCCATCACATTCTGCTATCTTGTATGATAGAGATTTGCAAAAAATAAACGTTCCATCACATTCTACGGTCTTGTATAATAGATAATTACAGCATATCTAATAAGACCAACTTTAGAAGGTGTTGTTTGTGGTGGTTGAAATTAGTATTTTATAATTTGTAATTTATAATAGAATTTATAAATATTTAATAAATATTATAATTTGTAATAAAAATATAAAAAATATATAATTATAAATTTTAGCAGAATTTGTAAATATTAAAAAAAATTATAATTTATAACTAAAATTAATAGTAAAAAATAAAAAATTACTTGTGTTAACTTTGCCAAACATCTAGACAGTCTCCCATTCATTATTTTAACTAGTTTTTATATTGCTTGAAAACTCTTATTTTGGCTATTATCTTACCATTTGGTTAAATCTAAATTGTTTATCTGATTGTCTAATTATAAAGAATGATGGTGTTTGGTATTGTTAAAATTAATAGTTTATAAATTGTAATTTGTAATAAAAATTATGAGTATTTGATAAAAATTTTGTAATTTGCGATTGAAATAAAAAATAATAATTATAATTTATAACAGAAGTTATAAGTGTTTGAAAAAATTTATAGTTTATAACTAAAATTAATAGTAAAAAATTAAAAATTACTAGCAATAATTTTGACAAACACCCCAATATTATTAAAAGTTTGAATAGCTAAAATATACGTTATTGTTAGAGTAAATACATAAAAATAAAATATTTAATTTGAGGTTAAGTAATTTTTCATCATGGGCCCGAGTGGCCCGAAGATACATTACTATTTAGGCTATGTTTGGATGACATAATTTTTTAGTAGGAATCGTTGTTAAGAAATAAATTTTCATAAATAAGATTACTGAATTAATCTTGAATTTAATGGTCTATTAATAAGGAAAAAATATTAAATTTAAGAATGTGATTTTTAGTTAAATAAGAAATTTGGAATTACTTTCTTATTTTTGCTTTTTCCAAACAAATAAATTATAATATCAAGAATCACATTTTAATTTCCTCCCGAAATTAATGCCATCCAAACATAGCATTAAGTTTGAGCACCCAGTCGCTTACACTATTGCAGGCCATGGACTCGTGGGCCTCTCAAAATTTGGCTACAGTATTGGTGTTTGGAGTTAAAGGTTGAGAAGGTATGGCCCGGTTCCCTTTTTGAAAAAAAAAATAGATTTGTTTGGATAAATTGTGTAGAGTAGTTTTTTTTTTTTTTCTTTCGTTCAAATTCTAAAATATCTTTAATTTTTTGTTTCTGAGCTATTATTTTGAAATACTGACTATTTTTTGTTGTTTTTACAATTAGATTTATTTATTTAATTGAAATTATTATAATTATTTTACTTTTAAAAAAATATCTGGAATGTGGAATAGAGGGCCAGCCCTCACTGTAGGGGTCCTAGCCAAATATTTTAAAAGGAGCTTTAAAAATTTTTAAAAAAATTTGGGATGAGTCCTATTTTTAGTTGATATTTAATGATTAGTTATGTCTAACACTTTTTAATAAATTTAGTTTCGCAACATTAATATTTATCGAAAAAACCTTTAAATTAAATATTCAAAAGATTTTATTGACCAAATTCTTTTCTAAACGGGATTAAAAAATCTCTGACTAAAAATTTTGTCCAAAATTGTTGTCGCTGTTAATCCAACGTTGGCCACTCTTTCTCCGGCCCCAGCCATTCCTTCTTCAGCACTGACACCGACAACTCTTTCTCTAACGATCTTTTTCACTTTCTCCGGCACTGATCTCTTAATTCCATTGAGCTAATAAAAAATTTATGGAAGAATTTCTCATTCCATTAAACTGACAAATTTATCAGTTCAAAATTCTAAGAAAAAAAAAATTCTCATTTCATTAAACTGAAAAAAACAAGTTTGAAGAAATTTTTTCAATAAAATTAAAGTGATAAATTTATCGATTAAAAGTAATAAATTTATTACAGCAATAGTAACACCGGTGATGGAGTAATGATAAATTTATTAATTAAAATAATAAAATAAAGTAATAAATTTCTCATAGCAATCGTGATGCCAATGATTGATGAGCCAAGATTTGAAGAGAGAAGTGACGGCGACAGAGGAATCTATATCCGGAGGGAAGAGCGGCGACAAATGAGCAACAACAACAAGATCTTGAAATACCATTCGTCGTTGTGCGGTGCCTCGGACTCAATAGCACATAAATCGCTGTCGTCGGAGGCCAAAGAGCTGACTCTGTTTAAGTCGCCATCAGAGACATGAAGAAAAAGAAGTCCCTAGCCGCGACGACAAAGAACGATTGAGAAGAAGAAATGGTAAGTGGTCGGTGGTTGATGGTCGGATGGAGAATGAAAATGAGGAGGGGTAAGATCTAAAGAAAGAAGCAGCGGCGACGGCGATAGATAAGTCCAAATCTAAAGGAGAAAAGAGCAGTGACAACAAAGGACGAGGAAAGAAAAGAAGTGGTTGGTGGCTGAATAAAGGAGGAGAAGGGGCAATGATGACAATCGCGAGTAGGGGTGACGACGCGATAGAGAGTTGGTGCTGTTAGGATTTTTTATTGGTCTTTTACTTTGAATTTGCTTATCTCTCATATTGATTTGTGGAGTTTTATATTATTCATTGACCACACTAAAAGGATAAAGTTCTCATTTGGGGAATATTCGGCAAGGGTTTCTCGATAGAATTTTTTGCTGGTCTTAAATAGGAGTAAATAAGTCATAAAAAAATATATTAATTTATGATAAGACTAAAACTAGTAAAAAAAAATTTGATAGAATTAAAACTCTTATGAAATCTAAAAAAGTAATTAATCCTCAAATATCCCAAAATTTTAATATTTACAAAGCCCTTGTTTGGTTTTCTAAAAAAAGTGACTTTTTTTGCAAAAAAATCATTTTTTAGGCCATGCTATTTGGTTTTATAAAAATAGCAACTAACTTTTTTTTTCTATATCTTAATCCAAGAAAAAAAAAACTCTACACATTCTAAATATCTTAATTTTTTTATACAAATTATTATAATACTTTAAATTTAAAAAGTCAATCATTTTTATAAAAAAAAATCGTACCAATATCCAAACACTACAATTTAAAATCAAAAAATATAGGGACATTAGACATTTTAATAAAAAGTAAAAAAATAAAAAGTTACTATAAAAATTTATCCAAAATACTCGAACATTTTTTTATTCCTAATTTTTTTTTAAAAAGTTAAACATTTTAAAAATCAAACTTTTTAGATATAGGTCCAAAATTTTAATGAAAAAATAGGAAATAACTGAAATAAAACATATATTTATCAAAAGAACAAGGCCAGATGAGTAATGTCTCAAATAGTCTGATGAGTAAGCGGAAGGTTCCAAACAGTAATGGCGAAGCCGAAGCGCAAAAGCAGTGCAGTTGTCAACAGGATGGCAATTTCGCCCTCGTCGCACCGTTCCGTTGTATAGGGCCTTTTTCGCTCTCAATAACAAATATGATAAAAATGATATTTGCTCTTTTCGTTTTATTTTTTTATGTTTCGCTCTCGATTATATAAAATAAATATTTTTTAAATATTAATATATATATAAAATATAATTTTATAAATATAATAAGTTTAAAATATGAAAATATTATATTTATCACTATTTTTTTTTATATATATTTTGCATATTTAGTTATATTAATTCATCAACTATTATTTTTTATTTATTATATTATTTATAACTTTTATTAATATTACTCTTTTAAATTTTAAAAATCATATCCAAAATATTTTCGTATTCACTCCATTTTTCACAATTTTTTTAATATTTTCTCTCATTTCTGCTCCGATCAAATAGGAGACAACTAATTACTGCCCCCACCCTACCTAGTTGCCATTTTTAGTTGTCAATTGTGAGTTGTAATGTCCAAGTTACAACGGTGTAACTGTACAGGACAACTGGCTGTGCAATAGTTAGTTAGTGAAAAAACTAAATTCATAATTATTAGCTATGGGCCATGCACAGATTTTAGTTCAAACATTATAATATTATATTTTTTTTTTTTGTGTTTTTGGGTTTAAATTGGGTTTGAGTTTGAGCTTTTATTTTGAATTTGTTTGAATTGGGCCCTTTTAGTTTTAATAGATTTTTTTAAAAATATATTTTATAATAATTTAATATTAAAAATTGGGACTCCTATTTTTAGATAAAAAAAATTAAGAGTTTAAGGCGGCTGCCTCATGTGCAATAAGCCAGGGCCGGGGCCCTATTTGTATAGATTTTTTTTTTAAAAAAAACAGTTAATAAAATTTATTGAACTTTTTATAAATGCCATACACGGCAATTTAAAAACTATTTTTGCCAAAAAGTTAACTTTTTAGAAATGATAAGCGACAATTAATTATTAGACATCAATGTTGTTTGAAAAAGCTACTGTTAGTAACTTATAGATTGTAACTTATAATAAAAGTTACGAGTGTTTGATAAAAATTATAACTTGTAGTTGAAATAAAATAAAAAATAGTTATAAATTGTAGTAGAAATTGTGAGCACTTGAAAAAACTTATAATTTATAATTAAAATTAATAACATGTATAAATAAAATTAGTAACAAAAAACTAAAAAATTATAAGCAGTGGCATTTCCAAACACCCCATCAATTACAATTTTAGGAGCTGATCCAAGAGTTCGGAAAAAAACATTTTTAAAAAAAATATGGAAACATGAATTTTTTTACTATGTATATAGTTAGGGGTGCACAAGGGGCCCAAAAAATCTGAAAATTGAACTAACCCGGTCTCGATGGGTTGGGTTGGTTCGATTTTTACAAGTAATTAGTTTGGTCCTAGATTCCGAAAAAGATAAATCGATAATATTAGTTCGGTTCTTGGGTTAGTCTTGGATTAATCCGAACCAACCCGAAAATTGAATATATATATATATATAAATAAATAAAAAATATTAACCATTAGATTACTTATATTATTATTGTGAGATTCATATAAAAAAAATTTAAAAAAAAAATTTAAAAAAAATTTAAAAAAAAAATCATTAGATTAGATAATTATAATCAATTGTTATTTATTTGTTATATATCATTTATTTTTATAAATTTTTATTAGATATTTGTCATTTCTTTTACTAAATAGATTGTAAAATAATTATTTAAACTTTTATTTCATATTTTAATTATAATGTATGAGTCTTAGCATTTATCTATTATTCATTTTAAAATTTTAAAATTTATACATAGTAATTTTTTTTTCATGTGCACAAAGTAATTTTTAAAATTCATAAAACCGTGGTTCCAAACCGAACCAACCCAATTTTTATTGGTTTGGTTTGGTTTGGTTCTACAATATGATTGGATTGGTTCTTGTTCTAAAAAATTAAAATCGATAAAAATTGATTTGATCTTAAATTTAATAAGAAATCGAACTAAACCGACTATATAGTTGCGATGAGTTGTTGGTAACTTAGGCTCGAAATACATTCAGTTGTTTTCATTTGCATCTTTAGCCATTCAAAATACAAATTTTGATGATATTTTTGCATTGATTTTGTTCCAAATCATACCTAAATAATTCAAATTACAACTGTCATTATCAAATCACATATCTTGTGATGAATATTTTGCACTTGAACATATTTAACAAATATATATCGCGATAAATATTTTGCACTAAAAAATATTTCACAAAATTTAGGACTCGTTTGATAATATTTTACGGTATTTTATATTAAATATAAAGTAAATTTTCATTTAAACAAATAAAAACAAAAAACCCACATGATACCTACATTTTTTAGGAATATATTAAAAAAAACCTCTAATGAAAAAATAAGTCACCAAAAAGAGTAGTTAGATACGGAAACAAATGAAATGATAAAAATATCTATGGTGATTAAAGTTGATCGACAAAAGAATTTGAAAATAAATTGGTAATAACAATAAATGACGGTGGATGTTAAAGTAGTTGTAGATTGAAGAGTTGCTATGGTAATTGAAATTAATGATCAACAAAAGAGATTAAAAATAAATCGATAATATCGATCAAATAGTTAGAGGTGATAGACGGAGTATAATGGTGAGGATGGTGAAGTGGTTGTAGTGTGCTCAAGTGATGAAATGTCCTTTTAGTTTTCTATTTTAAAAATATTTTTTTTATCAAAACTAACTTGTTATTCCTTGATTAGGAAAAAAATATTTATTAATTTTTAATTTTTATCGTAAAAAATATTAAAAAATGCAACAAAAAAAAAAACAATCCAAACAAACAGAGGGTAAATATAAAAAAGGCTTAGATAAGTAATGATCAAACTAATGTGAATTAAATGCTGGCCATTTTTACTACAAAGAGGAAAATGAGCAAAATCAAAGAGGAAAAAATATACAAACATAAATGGAAATAGAATAAAGATAATCCAAGTTTATAAATCTCTAAGTCTTAATTTGCAACTAGCTTAAAAGTTAGTTTTTGTTTTTATTTTATTATTACATTTTTAGTTAAAAAGTTAAATTAAATTCAAAATAAATTATTTAGTAACTTAGCTTTTAAGCAAACTTTTTAAAATTTGTTGTTTAGGTAAAAAGTTATTATTATTATTTTTAAATTCAAAATAGATAATTTTATTCTTCTATATATTTGATAGTAATAATTATATATAATTGATAGTGATAATAAATAAATTATAAATAGTGAGTATTATTATATTTTAAAAGTGATGAATGTTTGAATTGAATATTTTAAAAGATTATGTTTTGATTTGATTCTTTAACTTTTTAATTTTTTCGCCAAACGAGTAATATTAACTTTTGACATTTTAACAAAAAAGACATAAACTCAAGGTTATCAATCAAGTCTTCTAACCAAATGAAATAACTACTTGCGGTTAAAAATTTGAAAAGCACAAAATGGTCATTGGATGAATGAACGAACTTGAAATTAAATATTTTAAAATGGTTAGCAATCACGCATTTAAAGTTGGTTTTTTAGAGAGAAAAAAATCACCGAAAAAGAAAGCTCAAAAGAGCAGAATTCATAATATTTAAAACATTTTATTAAATTAATAGTTTGCTAACAAAACATTTAATAAATAGGTATAGAGTAACAAAGCTTTAATGTGATTTTATTTATTGGAATTATGCTTGGCAAAAACGCTTTCAAAAACAATAGATACAATTAATATATTACAATGATAATACTTGATGTGGCATATATAACTTAATTATTGATCAAAATTGTCCTATTATTAACAATTTAAATTTCAAATCAATTAAGACCCATTCATATCACTTTTTTTAAATCTTTAAAATATACTTAGGTCCTGCTTGGGATTAATAAAAAAGATTATTTTTTTTAAAAATTTTAGTTTTTAAGCTAGTTTGTTTGGGATACTAATTTTGTACGACTTTCAAGACCATTCAAAAAAAAATCAAATATTTTTTCTTTTAAATTTTACTTTTTTTAAATTATCTCAAATATTTTAATTTTTCTTAAAAAAAAACTTAACATCTTAAAAATCAAATTTAAAATCCCTTTCAAATAGGCTCCTAGGTAGACACTTTTTAAAATATAAATTAAAATTTATTATTTATAGTACCGTAAATACACATAATTTGCTAATCATTTAAAAATTTTTACGACAAAACCTAGCTGGATGTTCCCAGCCAATAAATTAAATAGTAAATTGCATTGATATTTTTTGAAATTTTGTTCATATACAATCAATCACACTCAGATAGATAAATTACATTGACACCATTTGACGTTAATTATTTTTAACAGCATTAACAAAAAAATTAAATGCCAAAAATACCCTCTCATTTCCCAATTTCTCTCTCTCTCTCTCCGCACCCCCAAGCTCCCTGGCAAGGCCCACACCCACCGCCGCCGGCTCCCTCCCTTTGCTCTGGCCATCCTCTCCCCCCTCATGCATGTGACTCTCTCTCCCTTTCTGTAATCCCCCTCTCTTTCTCTCTCTCTCTCTTTCCC